>KB697443.1:0-10146 GCA_000349165.1 Anopheles christyi
CGATATGCAAAAGGCCTGGCCGGATTAAAGCGGAAAGAGGGATTTGCCGTTGACGGAATAATATTTACATGCAGTTGGCTGTGTGTACGTGTGTGCAATGTCCTGTTTATAAAATTGCATTCATTGAGGGAGAAAAGAGACCGAGAGAGAGAGACAGAGAGAGAGCGACAGAGAGACAGAGAGAGAGAGCGACAGAGAGACAGAGAAAGAGTTGCAACAAAACGGGAATACGGAGTGCGGTCACAGCTTGCGCTGAGAACCACTTTCATGTGAGGTTTTAATTAAAAAATAGCTATGATATTTCAGTTTTTTCTACAACCTTCTTCAACTGTAGGCTTTCCTATGCAATTTGGTGATGGTGTTTATCACTTCTGGTTGAAAAGTCCTAACATTGCTAAATTGAAGCGGAAATAAAACCTTCACTGTTTTTCAACGCGTTATTTCCAAATTCAGAAACGTTTCAACTGTCCATAATCCACACATGGTCCATTTCTCGGGGCTTTTTTCCTTGTGTTAAAAGTTTACCGAACGATACATACACACACAAACTGCACAGGAGTGCGCGTTGTGGGCATCATTTGAATACCAATGAGCGGACATTTGCTGTACATGCGGTTCCAACATATCAGCACCACGCGTTCTGGACGTCCGATTTTACGGGAGCTCCAAAAACCGAAACGTTCAATGGTGAACGGTCTAAATGGTGGCATATATTGCAACAAGGTTGTACAGGATACATAAGAAGAAGGGAGCGGATGGTGTAGCAGATGGTCGTCGAGAAGCGGTTTTATTGCGGCATCTTCCCCAATCCATCTCGACCGTAGTTACAGTGGGCTGCTTCCATTACATCCCATTTCACTGGCCAGCTTCCCTCGGATATCCTTGCTGCTAGGAGCGATGAGGGAGACTTTCAATTTTTTTTTCTATATTGCCTGATGGAAATTTATAGTGTTTTATTAAAAAAACAACAGCTCAAAAAAGAAAAAAAAGCGAAGCATAAGTGTGAAGAAAACCATTATCAAACCCACAACCCACAAAGTGTTTTTTCCCCACAAGTTTTCATTCGATTTTACAGTGACAAAGGACACGGTCAGGATTTGAACCAGGCTGCAAGGGTGTAAAAGACGTTAGATGCCAGCGATGTTCTAACGCAAACCTCAAACCTTCAAAGTGAATTCTTTAAAATGAACCTCCCTTCCAAATGGTACGGTGGATTTTTCGATCGTGGTAATGTGAAAAACAACCATATCCAATTGACCGTAGCGCGGAACGATTCTTGTCCACGATGACCACGGTGACATCGGTCGTTCGATAATCACTTTCGCTACGAGACATGATACATATCGTAACCAAGGTCTGTGAACATTTATTTTATTGTCCTGACAAGACTTAATCAGCCAACTGGCCCTCGGTACGCTTCCATTCGGTTTTTCGATTTTTGACACATTTTCAGTGCCCATCATTCCAGGCACGTAGCGTGTGGCGGAGGGTTACGTACGTATGTGTCGTTTTTTCGTTGTCTTTGTCCCCTCAACTTTTTTTTAAGTCACTGGAAGATCAGGCCCATCACATGTAGGATGTGTTGGTTTTTTTTGGGAGGAATTTCCAATTTTGTTGAGGTTTATGATTGCTTTAAAGTTCAAAATTCGACACGATTCTCACTTCATTTATCATGGCTAATCATCAGCTGGGGTTGTTCTAGTTTTATAGGAGAAATGATAGCCATCAGGAGGAGGTGCACTGCTAATGCAAAAGCATGTATGAAGAATGCTGAAGTATTCGAAAGAGAAAAATAATCATCCAATAAATGGGTGGAATAAAATTATGAAACAATGATGACATTGTTTCCGCGTTCGCCAACGCAAATCTCAGAACGTCGCCACACTGCACCAGAATGACCGCTTGCTGGTTCCTATGATCATGTCCAAGTACAACACCCAAGCAATGACAATTAATCACCCTCGGATCGGCATCCCTTCATTCTGCAATACTTGTAAGTGAGACATCCACGCGTACACGCCCTTTTACAGGTACAGCCAGACTCAGCAAACCCTGCAATTACGGCGTCTCTTGCGCCTGGCAATTTCCCCCTTGAGCATTGTTCTTTTCCGGTTGTTTTTTTTCCGACGAATTGTCCATCCAACCCTGTCATCACGCTCAGTTTGCACCAGTTGGAGCATTTCCCATTTCTTCTGAATGCCGCTAATGTCTACAGCATCACACCATCTCGACCGTTTTCGATCGTGCTCGATCGTCCTCATTCAACCAAAAACACATTCCGGTTGTGCATTCTCGGTCTGTCTGGGTGTTGCATTTTGATTTTTTAAGGTGTGCCCATCGTCATCGTCGAACCCGCATCTTGCGAGATTAATGAACAAGTAACGCCGCGACCCTGTAGACCGCGATCGAAACCGAGGAGACCTTTAGCATACCGCCCACACGTGCACGGCCTCATGGCCACACTCGTACAATACTCGGTGATCTGCGAGGAATCGTGCATTTGTTGTGCCTCTCTGTCGAAAGATGCATTGTTTGCATGGCGGGGAGACAATGTGATGGTATTTGGATGGATGCGTTACCCACTTGCAGTCAATACAGCTGAGCACACACACAAACCACCACTAGCAAAGAAGGCCAGTCACAAGCTGTGGCAGTCGAATGACAGATTGTGGCCCCCGAGAGCTGAAAAATGCATCCCAGACGGGGTGTGTTTTTTCTACGGTAGCAAAATAGAACTGAGCGGAAAAAAAGATGGCCCCTAAACACTTTTTATGACGCATCTTCTGTTGTTTCTGTTCTCGGTTTTTTATCGTAACAAGAAGCTTTTATATATTTTAATTTAAAAAAACTAAATGGTTTAAATGCCGACCACATCAACACCTTCCAAAGGGTTTTTAACCTTTCCATTCAAATTGATCCTTCCCTATTTGTTGGTGCATCTCTTTTCGCTTCCGTTCAGAACAAGAGAACGAGCAGATAAGACAAAACAGTACCCTTTTTCTAGCTTCCTCCAAAACAAAACCAAAAAAAAAAAGAGCTTATAAAGATCGTTCAGGGTCCTAAAAGCGTGCACTTGAGCGAGCACGCGCGCACGAACAAATCCACGTGCGGCGCATAACTATCTTGGCGGTAGCCAGGTGATCCGGTTCCGAAATTCAAATGAAGGAAACCCCTGTTTTGAAATGCGATGAAAGTGATGCGCCCGTTGCGTGCGTGTGTTAAGCACGAGCCTCGACAAAAAGGGTGAGGGATACCGAAAAAAAAAAGTAATCGTGATCCCTGTTCTGTCCCTTTTTTTTCGGGCTGCCTTTGGATACAGGCGTACCGCGTGTATGCATACCAGCTGGACCAACAACAGCTTGAACGAAATCGAAAGCAACTGATCAAACTAACTGGATCAGCAAGGGGTTGATAAGATGTAAGGGAGCTGACAACAAAAAAAATCAGGATACACCTCCCACAGAATGTGTCGTGCTGTTGGGTAAACAGTTGCGTGTGTGTTAGTAAATAAATCGATCATGGTTTTTACCACCCTTTTTATTCATTTATTAATGAACTCCTTTCAACCGATCGTACCAAAGGTTAAGGATGTCAATACTCCAAAGAGGAAGAAAGATGAACTGATAATGATCTGTTCTTCTCGGGAACAAAAGCGAAACGCCCACGTGAAGTTACGCATTAATCAAAAGAAGAAGATCGAATCGAAGATCAGAGAAAAAGCTAACCAAAAGATTCAAAACCTTTATCCTGTTTTCCCATCGTTAGAACATCTGATTGTGAGGAAGTATTTAATACCGAATCGTCACCAACCATATGTCTTTTCTTGTTGTGAAAAGGGATGAAAAATGAAAGAAGCCTAGTTGAAGGTGAAAGTGTTTTCGGAAAGGAAAAATAGACTCGCAGTTGGTAAAAAACCTTATTTTCTTAGGGAAATATTTTATTCGCTATTGCATTCCCAAATTGACTCATGTTCCTTGTTGGAGTTCATGAAACTGTGGAATACGCTTTTCACCCGATTCTTGCCTGGGTCTGGGGGATACCTGATGGGTTAAACGCATAAATCACACATCGTAACCACAATCCGGTCATTTTGCCAATCACACATTGGCAAAAAAGGGGTAAAGGAGAAACACAGCTACTTAAGCTACGGAAGGAAAATTCTAGGAGCAAATCGGCCCCTTCAAGTTTGTCTTGAGTAGTCACGTTTTGTGCCCTTTTTCAGGTTTGATTTACATATTCGAGGTGGGTTCCCTACTTTCTAGCAAATAAGGGACAAGTCTGACCATTTGGGCCTAACGGGGAAACCCTTTTGAGGTGGAAGCCTCCCCTTTCTCCGGGTGGGTTTAATCTCTGCCGAAGGACGAAAAATTGTTATCACTTCCGGTAGCCCAGTATCCGTACTAGGCTTAACATTTTGAAGCAAGGGGATGTGTTTTGAACGGTCAACACTGCAAGTCCCCATTTCCAAATGGACACAGCGTGACGGTGTGAGGATTGTATTTTTACTACCATTTTCCGTGTCTACGATGTGGCGAGAAGAAAAGGAAAAATCCCATTATCAGCTTAGAAAGGTTACTAGTGGCTTCGAAAGCATAAAAAAGGGGAAGATTTATACTCTCCACCTTCCTGTCCCTCTTCAAGATCCCTGTGGACGATCAAATCCATCGTCCGAACGGAAGTGGAGATTCATTTTCAACACCACTACCGACGCCCTTTACGACGCTGCGTTTCTTACTGACGAAACCGGAAGCTCAAGGCGGATGTTTAATTGTCAACCCATTTAACCACGTACCACGGATGGATTTGAGGAGCAGCCGGACGACGCCCGCCAAACGGAAACGTTTGGGTGAAAAAAAGAGAATAAAAAACCCCTTTTAATCGAGGAAGGGAAAAACAGGATGGATTGGAAATCAAGGCGTAAAGATGAACCGAAGTGAACAGACGGGGTATGATGAGCAGTGCGCTGCTTCCATATTTTGAATCGAGGACTGACAGAGATCCGGTGGCTCGTGACCCGCGGTGGCACGAGCGAACGTTCACTCTTCTTTTTTTTCGAGTTGTTTTGGTTCGGATTTCATGGGAGCGGGCGAAAGGGAGGTTATAACATCGGCGGATAATTAACATAAGTACGCCGTGGCGGTAACATAGCTTTAATATTTATGTCAACCGTGAAGCCAAGCGGTCGAACCGTGCCCTGTTTTTTTTGTTTTGTTTTTTTGGAAAGGGAACAGTATTTTTTTACTCGTTATGGGACACTTTTACTGCATATCCTGGAAGGTGCCGTGTGCTTCCTGTTCGTGCCACGTTCACTTTCATTAGTCGGCTGTTCCTCATCATGAAAAAAAGGAAATTTAATAAAACCAAGCACCTTCAGCGGAAAATCGACTTTTTATTGTTTGAAGGCTAAAATGGTTTTGTTAAGTGTGTGTTTCAATACACCATTTGAACAAATAGCATTGCTTTTTGTATTTCTTTAACATATTTTATTTTATGTTTGTTTAAATAATCAATGTTCGAAAACATCTAACCGGAGTGATCATCTGCACTGCCGGCAAGCAGCTCCGGTGAACTCTACGCATAACCCCTTTTCATAGTTCCCGAATCAAAGGGTTAAAACGACTCAACAGTGAATGCTACACAAAAACACGTAGATATTAACGACAAATGAAGGTTAATAAATAGGTTATAGGGAATGCGAGTTTCGGGACACTTTCACGAGCATCAGCAGCTCACGTACGTCAGCCAGCCAGTGTAGGTTCTTTTGTTTGAAAGTGAAATTTTTCCTCCACTACCAGGCAAACGTAGAAGTAACAAAAAAAAAACTCAAACCCTTTCCCTGCAACAGTCCTGCCTCTGCCTAGAACGTGTTGTTCGTGCGGAGCCGTTGCAGTTTTTGAATGCGCCCGGATAAAGCAAACGTTGGGCACGCTGTGACGGTGTGGATGGTTTTTGATGATGATCTCGGGACGCCCGATTATGGTGGCGTAACGAGCGCGTTGCGGAGGACGCAAGTGTACGAGAGCGAGAGAGAGCGAGGTTCGGTAAATTTATGCAGCCAGATGCTGCGTCATTTGCCCGAAAACCCCTTTCGCACACCCGGGGTCATACGCAGCAGTGCGTGCTTTTGTTCCTACTCTCCTGCTGCACCGTTGAACGGTTGAGGTCGTTTTCATTCTGTTTTTTTTTGTTGTTGTCGAGTACAGAACAGCATGCACAAATAAGGTACGTGTGTGTTTGTATGTGGCAGCGATCGTAATGTGACCACACGGTGTAATAAGGCCACAGGTTTCGATATGTCTCAAGCGTATTGCGCAAAGAAACGCTTCTATCATCACTCGGTAAAGCTTACGCCTAGAAGTAGGCAATCGGATTGATTTCCGAGTGTCAATCCGTGAGCATAAGATGTTCGCTATTTAAATGCACCTCTTCTCCGAGTACGTAATCCTTTTCAGCAGTGAAAGACGCACAAGCGTGTATCAATTACGTGAGTTCAATTTTGTCAATCAGCCAGACCCATCATCCGATGTTCCATTCCGAGTTGGGGAGGTACAGTGTAGAAAAACAAATATCGTCAAAGAAAGAAAGGATTATCTTCTGCCGGGAGGATTACCGGGACGCCCATATGGTGGTCCAACAGACGCGAAATGGCTCCGAGTCCCCGGCCGACCGACCTGGAAGCAGCAGACTGTCAAGCGCAGATGGTGAATGCCTAGTCTTATCATGTCGTATCCTTGGCGGATCGCTTGGGCCAACGGAATCGCCGTCATCGCTTTTAGCCGGGCGACACACTGCTGCCCGTGACACATGACGTCATCCGTCTGTCCATCCATTTCGATAACCTACCGTGCTCCCAGACGGGGGCTAATATTGACATTTTAATTTCCCTTCCGGCCACCACTGGTGATGCTGGTGTGTGCACCAGCTACAACCCTTCTACAATCGGTAGGTCCACCTTCATGCAAAAGGATTGGACGAGCGAAATTGAAGATGGTTGAGTCTTTGAAAAGGAAACACCGGCTTTACTGAGACGAGCTTCTTACTCGATATCCATTAGGTGAAGTGGGAGTTAGTTAGTTCGGAATAGGATTTCACGCGGAGATGCGTCACCGTTGGGACACTTACATTGTGTTGAAGGATCTAGCCTCTTTCAAAGACATCTTACTGTGCACATAATGTGATGGGAAATTGAACTAGAGCATGAAGCGGATACTGTGGTGTTAAATGTCCAGCATCTATACGCATACAGAAAGCGAAAAGTAACAAATCATCCGAAACTTTCCAATGCTCTAGATCTCCACTGAAGATGCATGCAAATCAGAGGAGTGACAAAAAAGAACCCTTGCTTCTAGACACTGCAAGCCGTTTTGGCACAGTGACAGGAGGATATGAGCGAGCGGATGAACCACAAAAACCGCAGGGCAATAACGGCGCACACAGTGCAACCGGAATCGACCGAGCATGGAGTGAGCATATTGTGCTGTCCCCTCGTTCCACGTACTGGCCAAGCGGATAAAAACCCTTTTTTTGGAAGGGAGAAAGGAAACAATGCTCCAACAAAAGTGACTGAAAGAGACAGACGGACTCCCTGGTGGGGTTTGGTGAAGTTGAAAATGACGACCGGAAGCCATCTGAATCTCAGTGTGTGTTTGTGTGTAGGGAAAGAGAGGTCAAGCTAGACAGCAGCAAGAATTTGCTGTGAGGGCAATAAAATAGAACCATAAAGAATGCTGGTGGACAAACAAAATTCTGCTCCCAGTGCTCCCTCTCGAAGGTTCCCCATAGGGATGATGAAGTGGGACATAACCCCATATTTGATGTGGGGAAAAACACGTAAGAATACTTCCTTTTTGTTTGCTAGAGCCTAGCAGAACGCGACACTGTTGGACCGTTTCTCAAACAAATTCTCAAGCACAGTGGTCAACTTCCGACCCGTGCTCACACTCCGGACAACAAAATCCGGTTGTCTTTCCGGTGCTTGCTACATTTCCCACACCTAAAGAGTCTCCGTCCCGAGTCATTGAAATGCAACGGCCAGTTAACTCCTTGTTTTGTGAGGTTTGCATCAAAGAGAAGCCCACCAACAGGCCGTTGTAATCGCCGGGAGAGGAGGAGGAAAACGGAACTTACTGTCCTTCCGGTTGGGCCGCTCTGTTATTATCCCACATTTTACATACAACTCAGGCCGCTTTAGCCGAACAACAAACAGTAAACACACAGGCTCACCCACACATGTCCAGCTAGAGGTAGAATTCGAAAGGTGAATAAAGAATTAAGGGAACTGAAGAACCGACCAGATAAAGGACTCTTGTAAGCGAAATGCCACCTACATGGTAAGTTCGGACATGACATTAGGGGCAAGTCATCGGATTACTTCCTGTGCTTGTCCTGCAACCGGCATACGTAGTGCGAAGGTGAACAAAGGACGGTGAATAAGAAACATGCAAAAGTAGGCCCACTCGAAAGCGAACGGCCCCCTCGAAGGCTGGTAGTACAACGGGCACGTCCGCTCGGTGTGGAGTGGACACGATCTCAGAATCGTGACACTTTCAATAGCCACAGCACACAATGAGCCTGCAAGAGTCGACGTTGGTGTTCCACTGGTGGACAGAAGAATTGTTCTCTCCCTGTATTTGTGTGTGTATGGGTGCTGATATCGATTTTTTTATGTCACGTATAAAGGTTTAATCACCCTTCCATCGTATACCAGATGACCAGAACGTATTAACGCCACTTAATGTCTCGCTTTTGCTGCCATGGTTCAGTTGCATCGGCACAAGTGTTTTGCAGTGATTTGGTTCAGTGCATTTCTTGTCGTGTGCAATGCATGCAGGACATCTGCCCTGTCTGTGTGGGACAAACGGGATGGTAGGTCATTTAAAATCAGGTAAATTGCAAAGGGGTTATATCAAGGCGTAGTACACAAAAAAAAACAGCACCCTTCCCTTCCTGTAAAGGAGTGCGATGAATAATTAATCAACCGTAATTGATATGACCGGACATGAGAAGGGTTTGCACTTTTCTCTCTCTCTCTCTCTCTCTCTCTCTCTCTCTCTCTCTCTCTCTCTCTCTTGTACTCATGTGTGTGAAGTGGTCAAATCACCCTTTTGCATAAACCAAGGGAGGAAGCCTTTCCCAAGTGGACAAGATAAAACATCGAACGCCCCAGTACGTGTCCACATGCTGACCATCGGTCTAATAATGAGTCTAGGGGGTTTTTTTTTTCAAGAATACACCTCGATGAGTGCAGTTTTAATTGCAAAGTGGCTACTTACCGGTATGGTTGGGCTCGGACGCATCTGGACTACCATTGCGGCTGTTGTGCGAACCGTTCCGGTGGGCGGTGGTGGTATTGGTGGTGGTCTGCGACGGTTGCTTTCGGCTGACGAACTCATCCTCGCCACACGACGACGGATCGATGTCCATACGCTCCTGCTTGATTTCGATCGCACGGACGGACGGTTTCTGGTCGTGGTGGTTGTCGTCGAGGCTACAGCCAAGTGGACTGGCTCCTCGCGATGGGCAATGGGTGGATGCGTTCTCTGGTTCTGTGGAGGAAACACATTCAGGGAACAAGAAACGTTATTAATAAGCTTGTGTCTTATTGCTTATTGTCTTCTTGCTTGTGTAAAACGGCCTGAATATTACAAAAAGGATCATATAAGCACAAACAGTGAAGTAAAGAAAGCAAAACAACCCACAAAACTAGTCTAACAAGACAAAAACAAAACATATGCGAAGCAATAAAAAGATGGGTGAAAAGCACGTAAATAAACCAATTATTTCAAAGATACAGATAAGAATTACATCAGAAAAAGGGCACGATTTGTTTCTCTCGCTAAACCTGCGAACATACGGGGGCGCAATGCTTAACACTAGGAAATTTAATTATTCATATCAAAATGTATACACAACACACATACACACGTACTAATCACATTTTAAATTGACAAAAGGATCAAAAGAGCGAATGGAGTAAGGATGTAGTAGAAGGAAAAAAGAGATATAAATAGAGAGAATGAAAAGAGAAAGAGAAGAATGTAGGAACCATCTCGCTGTGTCACTCGCTAGAAAAACCAAGAAAGAGCGGTTAGTTAACTCGGTTAGCGTAAATTGGATAAAACAACACATACACACACACACACACAC
>KB697444.1:0-10150 GCA_000349165.1 Anopheles christyi
TGTGTGTGTGTGTGGTTGTGAGTGGTTTTGAAAGTGAACAAGCGCAACCGGCTGGAAAATGTTTCAACTTGGATAAAAAGGGCAGGCCGAGGGGAGGAGGAGAGCGGCACAAAAAAGTGACAAAAAACCCCAAATGCACGGGAGAAAGATAATGCGACGTGGAGTGCTGTAGCAACACAAAGATAAGCTAAAATTTAAATGTACGTACATTAAACATATTCTCCACCTTAGCTTCAGGGAACCGGATGGTGCGTTGGATGAGTGGAACCATCTGTTAGCTTAAGTGAAAATGAAAAGGTGGGAAATGTGTGTATGTTTTCTTAAATTTCGCTTTTCTCCTTAAAAGAGCAAAAGAAAACCCTTCCCTTGAAAGGGGCCATTTTTCTTTTCCGTTAGTTATTAAATAACTTTTCCTAAATGCTTTTAAGCAAGTAATAGAGTGTATTTTGTGGAGCATTACGTCATAAAATAAATAAAAAGCTCAAGACCACTACTACTTATCCTTAATATGCAAAATAAAGCATGTCCCTTTGAGGGTTAGGCAAGTACAGTACGATAAGCCTCTATGACAATCCTCTATTTCCATCTCTACTCGAGTCATTCGCTACAAATTGCAACCACAAACGAGCCGTACGTTTTGCGGCTTTCGAAACGCAACGACAAAAGAGGGTACGGTTGGTTTGTTGGCCACTCAGCTGCCAGACCAGTCCAACAGCAGCAGAGAATTCAGACACTGGCCTGTTTCGTCAAATCGATTTAAGATTGCACGAACGATCTTGAGACGATGGCACGACTCTTGTCTGTTTCGTACACAGAGTAGTGTATTATCTCGCCGGCACAAGTTTGGTGCAGAGAGCGAACATCACCACTACTGCAAGGCTACAGATACGGAGTATGTGTGTAGTAGGGCAGTGTAAAACGTGCTCCAATTTCTTGTTGCAATCGGGCATTGTTTTGTCGTGTAAAAATGGCATCGTTGTTGGGTGAAAATTGGTGAAAGGGGATTGAAATGGTGAGTAGACTGGGGTTTCCAAAGGGAACACTTTCCATTCGGGCACGTTTTCGGTTTGGACAGAGGCAGCCTATCGTGTTTGGAGGTTGGTGCATCATTTGAGAAGATGATTTTTTAGCGTTCGAGGTTCTTTTTTTTGCAACTGGTATGGAAAAATCGACTGCTTGCCGGGCATGTTTTGCAGCAACGTGCAATCAATGGGAGAAATTAATCCGTTTCGAAATAATTATATCCACCATTTTGCAATCCTCACTATATACTACAGCAAGTAAGATATAAATGGATTCCTTTAACAACCTTTTTTTTTTCAAATAATTCAGTAGCATATGAGCGTATAATGTGTTTTATAAAATTTTGATCAGCAATTTCGTGTGTGTTTTCCAGCATATTGCAATATCCCACGAGGCGCACTCCACACGAAAGAGCAAATGAAGCACACAGGGTGGTAGAAAAACATTTTCCACTCATTCTATATTAATTGCACTCAACTCACTGCACAGGAGGCAAGGCTCTTATGGACAGGAAATGAATCGGTTCAGGAAACGAGCGCAAAAAAACCTGTCCTTCTTTCAATCAAGCAGGTAAGCGTGATATGCCGAAATTAATTATATGCATGTACATTTTGTTTTGCCATTATGTTTTCGTTTTGCTTTTTATTAAACGTTTTGTTACGTTCTTTGTGGTTTGATTGTACTCTTTTTCTACCTGGTTTTCGTTTGTTTGTTTTTATAACGTTGGACATGTGGCTTTAATTTAAAATATTATGTACTTGCTGTTCATGAAATGTGGGGGATGAAATTATACCTTGTTTAAATATTTGGCGACACATAATGAGAGAGTTGTATTTTTATTTACGGCTTTTGCAACTGGAAGCTCTTGGAAATATTTATATAACTAAGGGTTGTATATATACAAGCGTTGCTTTAAATTAACTGGAGGACAGCTAGAGCTCTTCCATACAGGGTCATTAGTTTACTTTCGGTTTGGACATTTTCTGCAAAGCTTATCCATGGTTTGTCATGTTGGTGAGTGTTTGCATATCATCAGGAAGGATTAAATCCCTTATCCGATGCTTTGGTTTAATTTAACATCTTGCACCAATTATCCCAACAGCAAGGGAGAATAATCAAGTAGAAAAGAGAGAGAGAGTGAGAAAGCTATCCGAAAAAAACCTTGATATCACCACACAACCAGACTGCAGACTTTGCTTCTTACTACAAGCATCGATTTAATGTACCGAACCAGTGTGTGTATGTGCTTCTCTGCAGCGGTGTTAATGGAATAGATAATTTTCATGCTTTCACAACCATTCCGGGCCTCCTGTGCTGGAGTAGATTACAAAACCTGAATCGACACGTCGAAGAAAATTTAAACCGATACAACCAATGTACTATCTAGGTCCATTGGCTACTTATAACCATGCCTCTCACTGCCTTCCTCCTCCTTTGACATCATGCAATAGCCCATTCGGATCTTTATTCAGGCTTACGGCAGCACTTTTCGTAAACGCTGTGAACCAGCAGCAATCGGGAAAATGAGATGGACTTTGCTGGTGGCTCCCTTCGGCTTAGTCCGGTGTTGTGCATTGTCAACGAACGTTTCTATCGGTTGTGTTGGTAGTTGGTTGTTGTTTGCTAGGAATAAACAGAAGTGTGTCGACTTAAAATGTAAATTCAGTGTACGGTAGGGCGGGCAGGGAATTTGCAATTGATTTTTTTTCTCCAAGCTGATTTTGCACTTTATCAACCAGTGCGTCTTTGACACTACTGTGAGTTGGTTGTTGTTGTAAAATTGACACTTTGCCACACAAATACACGGTAATTCTTTCGAGATCCAAGTAGCCTACAATCAAGATTGACTTTGACGTTTTTGTTACGTATCGAAATGTGTCTTTTCTTGTTTAACTATTTTAATTACCAAAACACGACGTGGATTTTTTAATTAATTCTTTTAGAATTTCATATGTTTGAAAATTTTAAATGTTTGAATTTGATGAAAAGTTTAATCCGATTTAAAGTTAATTGCAATTTTATAATTGGACAAGCAGAGCTCAATTCAATGTGTACATTCCACCACAAAGCTACTTCTATCGCAATTCTCATAGATAAACCCATTTCCCTTTCCACCAAGCATGCTTGCCGGATTCTTCATACATGCACTTGTGGAACCATCGATGGTGCGCTTCTTTCTCTTCCGTGTCGATACTGCTTGTTGTGCCGTCGCTAGTTCAGTTGAAACTCCAATCCAAATTCACTCCGATCGTGCTTCAAACCATTTCAGACAAAAAGCCGACAGAGTCGTCCAATATCGTCACAGTACCAGGCGAGCGTTTGGTACGGTCGTGGCACAAACAGATGTCATGTCAAAAGCCATAACCATAAATTATCACTTGTCCACGCCATTGGTACACATTTCGGTATGGGCTTTTCTTGCCCAAAGGCTCACAATAAGACAGTGAGTGAGGTGGAAGAAACATGAGAGGAAGAGAGGGAGAAGAAAATGTATGCCATTATATCTCCATACTTAATTATACAGAGCTTGCCTCAGGGTTGCCACACAGCTCCACGCGTTAGCTTTTCCCAGTTTGTTTGGAATCCTTTTCAGAGAATCCATTTGTAGGGGTTTTTTGTTATTGTTGCAAAAAAAAAGCATATTTGTGTGCGTTGTTGGTTTGAACACTGAAACCGGATCCACTTCGAAACCAAACTAAGAAGAAAAAAAAAACTCATACCAAATTTTCCAAACCCTTATTCTTCCGTTCAACATGCAACGTTTGGTGAGGAAAATTCGACAAAAATTACGCTCAACACACAACACTGCATACAGTTGGGCAGCTTCATCGAGACGCACACACACAAACAGAGAAAATAGGAAGCAGTTTCCCATTGAATCTTAAACGATTCGTAACGATTCTGGGTTATGGGCGGTGTCTGCGAGCGGGCGTCAAAGCTTCCCATGCCGCCTGCGTGCGTTCTTTTTGCTCGTCGCCCACGGATTTGTTCGGAGCCAATCGACCCACCAGGCGGGTTTGAGTTCATTTCCATTGCTGCACAATGTCGTCCTGTTGCATGTGTGGATGTGCATACAAATTTTGGCCAGACAGCTCACAAGGGGTGGAAAGGAGAAGGGGGGGGGGAGGGTTAACGAGTATTGGAATGCTTTTTTCCCTTGTCAGAATGGTGTAAGCGTTTCCTTCCTCTCTGTGATCGCTTTACTATTCACATTTCTTTTTCTCTTCTGCCATATCAATATCATGTATGGTTTCTAGATGGACGTTGAGCGGAAAACAGCGGAAGGAAAACTGTCAAGACCGAATCTCAGCTACGGGGCAAACAACAAAACCGTTCGTCAGTTCAACGATCCAACGGCTCCCGTGCTGTACCCAGACCAGTACCGCAGGATGATTGTTCGTCAGTAGTTACTTTTTGCATTACATTTAACCCACCCAGCGAGGAGTATGGTGCATCCTTATCCACTTGTTCGACTTTTTGTCGGCGCGTTTTATTTGTGCTTGGGCGTGGAAAATGGGTTACTAGCGTGTAGCGTAATGGTTGTCGGACGGAGCGAGATGGTTTTGGGTGAACCAAAAAGATGGTCCGTTAGAAAAGGGCAGCAAGGTTAGAATGTTTTGCGAGTGAGAAGGTTTTGGGTGGGTTATGCTGTCAAATATTCGGAAAGCGTAACCACGGGCCACATAAACTAATTGACAGTGGGATAATTACGGAGATAACTGTATTAACGGTGCTGAGGGAATGGGTTGCTTGTAAGTGTTGCCATGGTAACGTAACGTATGGTGACATGTTTAAATTTTGTTTTTTAAAGAATAAGGTCATAAATAATTCATGGAGGTGGAAAAGTATGTTGTATACTTTAAAAAAAAATCTAAATGTGTCATTATTCAAAAGTTCTCTAGTGCTTCATACCTTTTTTAAATATAGACAATGTTGTGACTAGGTTTCTCGCTTTATTCAAGACAGTCTACATATTTGTTTGAATCTTTTTTTAACTCTTGATCTATTGACATTTCTTAAAATAAAACAAATCAAACCGAAAATTGTTTCATAAATTGAAACAATCATATACTTCATTCTAGGATCTAGGATAAACTTATTATTTATAATGATGTGAAATTTGGTTTCAAATAAGTCTGATTCATCATGATGATAAAATAGTATAAAACATAATAAAATTAAATTAAACTTAATTGGACAACAATTATAAATTTCCACCATCATTTCCTGCAGGAGCGTGATGGGCAGAACGGAATCATAAAATGGGTAACGGTGGTTATTATATTGAAAGCCATAAAACAAGTTAAACTTCGCCACAAACTTTCCTGCAACATTGAACTGCCCTGGGAGAGGGAGTGTGTGGTTGGAACAGGAGGTAAATGATTTTTAGCTTCGGTGTATAAAGAAAAACTGGACCTCCCACCGACCGGAAAATGGATCAAACTGTGAGGTTGATTGGCTTTCCACCTGGATAAGGCTCACCATCTATGAGTGTTTGTGTGTGTATGTGTCTGAATGTTTGTGGACGGGTATGGAACTACACGGGAACCTCATTTCATGGATCATTAGAAGGCAATAAATAAAAGTGGCAAATTTCTGTCAACCTTCCGGAGGGCCCCACGGCCAAGTAAACCGTGTTACAAAGTAAGTTACCTGGCGCCCCAAATATTATTCCATTCCCATTGCGGGTGGAAGTGTATTGGACAGGAAAATGTTGTCATGTTTCACTAGACATGGAGCACGGTGTGGTAGTGTTTCTGGCGGAACGGGAAGTATCGCGTTCTTGTTAGAATGTTTTCCTGCTTCTTCTATGTTTTATTCAATTTTGTCCCCCATGGCATGAATTGGATGTAAGCAAAGCGAAACGGTGGGACCGGTTTTCATGTGTTTCGTGGAAATACTTACTTGTGTATGGCAGTGGTAGGGCTAGTGTGAAGAGCAGCTGAAATATTAACCCACAGTACAGGGTTTTTATCCGAGAGAGTTCCATCGCGAGCGGAACCGTTCGGCAACCGGACACCTGTTCCGAAATGGAGTTCTACTGTCCTTGCAACGGATTGGTTACAATTGCACGCGAGTGGAAGATTTGATTGACGTGCCGTTTTTTTTTATTCTCCTGCTTTACTGTTAGTTACTCTCCCTTTGCCGGAGTAATAACGATCGACAGCCTGGACCGGAAGACGAGCCGAGCCCTGCGGGATGCTATGATCCGTGACGGAAACTCTTTCCTTCCGCTCGAACAGCTACCGGACGACGCTTGGTGCTCTACAAAGTAAAACGGATAAGAAAAAAAGAAGAGTACGTGAGAAGAAGTGATAAAGAAAAGGGAAGATACAGTCAGCGAAAAAAATTAACAACACATCACAACGGACAACGACTTTGCGTGGAAGCGGTTGAAGGAAGCATAGATAGTAATAAAATATAATTAATTAAATTACAGCGGAAATCCGGCTACGTTTTTATGGCAACGGCGAGCGAATGATACCGGGTGTATCGTGCTGAACGCATAAATCGTAACAGCAGAATGCGTCCCTATGTAGCGTTCCCCCCGGCACATCGCGGAACGATGGTGCGCAAAAAGGGCCCGGCGTGATGTTATGTGTCGCAAAAGTGGCAGAGATTTGGTTCGCACGTATTTTCAACAAGTTGATACAACTGAGCTTCTTATTCTTTTTGATGTAAAAAGAGGTCTTTTTCGGAATCGATCTTACGGGCCCAAAGTCTCTCTTGCTGGACACAATACTTCGACGAAGCAATTCAAGATGATTTACGAAACCATTTACAGCTGCGACAGATGATGTATGGGGCGAAGTTTACAGGTTCTGCGTGCCGGATTATCTTTTGTTAGGTTATTATTTGGTTCAACAACTTTTCTACTTGTTGGTAAGAAAAATGTGTTTTGTTTTAAATATTTTATGTAATAATAATATAAGAGACACATGTTATCTAATTTGAGCATCATTAATCAGCACAAAAGCAAATGTCTTTCAAATTATTCCTCCAATTATCATACAAACGCTTGCGACCGGTTGCAAAACAGAGCTAAATCTAAAATAAAATGTAATTGACGGCAATTCGAGGACAAAAAGAAATGCCAACCGGGACGAAACAATTCACTGCCCAGAAAGTGTTCTTTTTTATACCTCTGGCCATCATACGAAATCGTTAAAGTGACGAATTCTGCTTTGTTTTGCTTCATTCAATATTTATCTTTCGACCCAACAGTTTCTACCGCCAGTAGTGGGACGTAATAACTGAAAACGTTTATGAGTGAAATGAGCGTTTATGTGTAGAAATACAGCTAAAAAAAGGGAAGAGCAAACGTTCCTAAACAAAGAAGTGACAAAATTACGAGCAAAAGTAAGTCTTTTTTGAATTTGTTGCTTTTTTGCCTCGTTCACGATTTTCCTCCTGCAGCGATTTTGATGGATAATAAAACAACGGTGAGTTGTTTTTACCCTGGCCACGGGAAGGAGAACAGCAATTGTATGAAATTATTGTAATGCTTGCTGTTTTATTGCGTACTAATTGAACGATTGACAGATTAGCAATTTAAGGGAAGAATGAATAAATGCATAACAAATGATCATAAATTATGTTTTGAATGCTTTTTATGTTCGCCAAAGGATAACGCCTTGGTGTGTGTAACTTCCATCGGCGACTAAACAACAAGCCATGCAAAACGCTCCCCCGCGCTGAACTAATAATGAAGCTCGTGCTAATGTGCAGGTCTAGTTTGCCTTGGGTGGATTATGTTTATGATAGAATAACTCTCCTGCTCACTCCTAAACAAAATCGTTTTTGGGGCTTTTCATAAAACCACACCACCAAAATCGATAAAATTATGGCAGCAACTTAATGGAGGCGCCCAATCATTCGCTTGTCACGTTTCGTTGCGCCAGTAAGCCGAGATTGATGAGTGGTTCCGGGTATGGGGCATGAATCGATCGATCGGGAGGGTGAACATAATTGATATTTGATAAGAAATAATTTGTATCGTCACTCGTTTCGTTATACGATTTGAGCATGACTCTCTGCAGCCTAAACCGATAGATAAGAAGTTGCGTAAAAAAACCCGATCGCGTTTTTGTGTGTGTGGACATGCGATGTAACTGTATACGTGATTTAATTTTGCAAAATTTCATGAAATAATCATTGTTTGGACGTAAATAAGTTTACGCATAAAGTACGGTGGACAATAAAAGCTTTGTTTTACTCTAAGGGAATGTTTCATAACTAAAAGATGAGATTGTTCGTATATTTTGGTCCCTATAGGTATTTGGTATCCTGTCCCTTAACCTGCAATTGATGAATGGAAATGGCTTCCTTATTTGAACGCAAAAAACACACGTCCCATCTTTTACCGCATCGGTTCCGCGTTTTCTTTTGCCCATCAAAACCGCCCGGTCTTTGTCTCCATGGATGCGGTTGCGTACGGGAGGGCAAAATTTTCAAGTAAAAAAAAAGGAGCCTACTGTGTTCCCCCTCCGTTGCTATGTGGTGTGAGTATGTTATGAGCCCCTTTTTTTCTTCTGTACCCTTTTGTACAGCATTAAATAAGATTTCTACCGCGGTTCCGTGGTTCTATGTTCTGCCAAGCAAACACAAAAGAAACTCATGTTCGATCGCGCCGTGACAAGCGTGGAATTGATTTTGCTACCCGCGATGAGCGACCGACATTTGGAAGCCCTAATGACCGGAATTCGCTCCCTTCAGTTCAGTTCCGACGAGCGGGGTTCGATTGGCGTGTTTACGTTACCGATTGGTCGTGATTTGTGCTATAGCGACCGGAAATTGGTGGTAATATTTTTCCGTCCGAATCAAAGGATGAGTTCCGATCGTCCCAGGGGGAAAACACGGAGTGGGATGTGTATAGTTAGTCCTTGTTTTCGGGGTGGGAGAGGCCTTGTTACGATGATGAATGGAACGGTCTGAGCAGCGTGGAAGTCGACGCATACGCCAAACACGAACGCCGTGCGTACCGTCAGCTGTAGCGTCTATTGATAAGCTGTTTTATGGGGTTAATAAATTGATAAGGAATTTTATTAAGCAGACACTGAACGTTGCTTGCATGTCTATCTGTTGGTGTTTAATGGCAGAGGCATGCTATCTTTGAGACGATATGCAGGTCGCAACAAATGGGAGTTGCGTCTTTTATGAAGTAAGTAATTAATCTGCACATTCAATAAGTAAGCATGGAATACATTTTTTTTAAAAGTAGTTTATCACTTTTATTCGCTGTGAAAACTTGTTGTGGACTGTTCTGTTTACTTTATAAGTTGTTATAAGAACCCGGTCAAAAAAAATACCATAAATTGCTCTTAGTAGAATAAAATAAAAGAAGGATCCACCATGTAAGAAAAATGTAATATTATGCTTAAACGCTACAAGTACACTGCTAAAAGCAGAAAAGAACATTAAAAAAACGCACACACACAAATTAATGTTGGAGCAAAAACACACGTAACACAAGTTTCCATAACTTTAACAGAAAACACTCTGCCCACCGGAAGTGCACTCTTGCATAGCAGTTGCAGTGCAACAGTGCGGCCGCTTCTACTGCAATGTTGGTCTCTGTGTTACATTAAGCAAGTACAAGAATTTGGTATGGTGCGGCAAAAAAAAAAAAACGACGAGTCTGAACCACAAACAATACTGGTAGATAGAGAGGATTGAAGAGAGACGAAAAAAACACAACGTTGAAAGGAGAATAAAACACAAACAAAAAAAAGCCAGCATCTTGATAGCTTTGTAAAAAAGTGCTCGTACCGGAAGGATACTGGAAAATGCATTGACTTTTTTTTCTTGTGCTTACTTTTAACTGCAAAGTGCTGGATTGTTCTTTTACACTAACAAAAAAAAAAAAAAAGGGGGCGTACAGATAGAGGAGTGATGAAAAGCAATATTACAAAAGCACCCGTTTGATGTTGAGTTTGCAGAGGGAAATGGAGAGTGCTCAATTTAAGGCTGCTCGAAGGCGTGCGTCTACCGGTGAGATGGGTATGGGTTTTGTTAAGGGTTTTTCTTAAGCTGAAGGAGTGACTCTTCGCTGGAGGAGGTTTGAAGAATTGTTGTCCGTTGTTCATTTGAACGCTTGCAAATTGTTTGAGAGGTATGATTAATTTCT
>KB697445.1:0-10087 GCA_000349165.1 Anopheles christyi
GTCATTCAGAGTTGAATTGAGAGCTGTCGCAGGTTGAATTATTCAACATTAGTAATTCGAGGTATTCTCTTCAATTTAAAATAAAATTTTATTCAATTTTAAAATCAAAAGCAAGCCTTATATATTGTTGTCGGAAAAAAATCCTTGAGCATTGCATGTATCAATCGCTTGTTGTTTTTTTTTTTTTATTATGAATGGGAAAAGGCAATATTTTATATTAGTAAACAAATATACGCAAGCAAGTATTTCACTGCCGGTGTATGTTGAGCATGAGCACACGACATAAATGAACGATATTGGAAACAATAAAAAATATAGCTTCCCCGAGTCGGCAATGTTGATAAAGATGCATTACTATTTCCTTTTCAAAATATTCAAAGAATTTAGTACGGTGCCCAAATGTTACCAACCATTGTTTCCAAGAAGGTCAGAGAAAGTCAACGAACCCGAACAACGCGTATCTTCTATCTTTGCAAACGGTCGATTTGTGAAATAAGCCCTGTGCTCGTTTGACTATTATTCTTCTCCTCTTTCCCATTCATCCCTCAGGTTGTACTGCTACGCCCAAAAGCATGTCAAATCTATACGTGCCGTTACGCGCCCGGGAGAGATAAGCGAAAAGCGCTATCGCAGTATACGAAGGCCCAAAAGCAGCAAGAACAAACTAAAACTCCGTCAGCTCGCACACCACGCATCGTCGCCGTATCACGTGTCAGATCATAAGGCAGCGATCACCGTCGGTGTGATAATGGGCGTCTTCCTGATCTGTTGGGTCCCGTTCTTCTGTGTTAACATTATCGCCGCGTTCTGCAAGACCTGCATTGGGCAGCAAACGTTCAAGGTGCTGTCTTGGCTAGGGTACTCAAACTCAGCCTTCAATCCAATCATCTACTCGATCTTTAACACCGAGTTTCGAGAAGCTTTCAAGCGGATCCTTACCAGCCGAAGCTCCTGGTGCTGTGGTCAGGAGATGGGGAATATCTATCCCCGCAGCAGCGATCGTTATGTGACGGATTATGCGGCGAAAAACGTCGTGATGAACTCGGGACGTTCGTCCGCCGATCTAGAGCAAGTGTCAGCAATTTGACCTTACTAAGCAACATCAACAACTTTACAAAGCACTAGAATTCCCCAATCCCATGCCCGAATCGAATCAACTGCATTCTAAAGAGCTTAACTAGAACCAAATCCAACTCGATTTCAGATAGTGTCGGTGGTAGAATATCTGTAGCAAGCAAGTGAAAGCGATCGGTGACTACCAACAACCCCTTAAACCCGTAAACGACTACTAAGCGGTCGTACGCAAGTCATGCACTTCAAAATCGATGGCCTTTCGTCAGTAGAAGTACAGTATTTGCCAACAGTGTGCGCAAACCAATTACACTTTGCAGTGCGCACTTCGGTACAGCCAACACCACCTAATGCACAAATACACAAATTGCACTCCTTAACAGCTAGGGTTTAGGGATTTATGTTCTCGCTGTTGTTGATGTTGAAAAAGTAGAGTATTAATCCAATAAAACGCAAGCAAAACGGACAAAGAATCGAAAAATCTTACATCCAATCGTGTGTCGCTGGTAGTAGTAAAACTATTTTCATACAGTTGCAAGCGATCCACTAGCGGTCCACCGAGGCATACCAACACATTACAAAGTAAATAAACTCACATATCTGCCAATCTTTTCGATGCTAAGTAGATTTATTAGGTACATTTATAAGAGACAGAATGTGACGAAAAGAAAAAGCGATCGAACAAATGTGTAGAAAACATAGAAATATTAAGATACATTAAAATTATAAACTCTCCAATCTCCCAACGTCCCACCCCCTCACCCTCACGCGGTTACAGATCAAATTTCTAATATTTAAATAACCATCATTTTTTCCTCCGTTGAACGTTAAAGTCCACGTACAGATGTATTTATTTATTCCTAAAACGGCTTATTAGATGTATCCTTCAACGAATTTCGTTAGCAGTGATTCGCAATATAAATGATTATTTCATTTGTTGCAGAAACTCCAACTCCAAGAAACTCCATGAGAGTTTTGTGTTTTGTTGTTATGCATTGCACAAACATGTTTTTTTGTCATTTACATTGGTAGCTAATACGAACTGGTTTGAATTGAATTGTAACACTTTTTGTTCACTGCATTGTTTTAAGCACTCACTGAATCTCTCATGGATCACCGATGACCCATTCTTGGTATCCTACCAACCCATTTGAAATCATTTTTATGCCCGAATCCAGTCTCACCTTGCCAGACTCATACATACAACATTCGTCTAAAAAAAATAAAGTTACTTGATGATAAGACTGATTACGGATTATTTATTGATGAATAAGATGATAAAGATAAATATGATGGAAAAGGAAATAAACGTTACCCGTTGTGAGGTGTATAAACAGCGACCATCTTTACAACGCTAGGCCAGCAGGGTTTTCAGCAATATTGCTTTTGTTGTAAGCAGCAACCTTTAAACACGTTTTAAAACTCTCCACCAATGCGAGCCAACGTGCAGCAAGAAACTAAGACCCTTGTACAATCATTTTTTTATCGTACAAATTGTTAATCTCTACAAAGTTTTATTCCTACCCTAAACTATTACACTGTCGCTATAAACCCCCTAGACCCCTTTAACTATAGTTTATATTTCTAGCCTTAACAGGGCGAAAACCATGAGTAAGATGACAGATAGTATTTATCCAATGTGAATGTTTAAGAAATCGGTATTAATATAGGTCTGGGTAACAGTGTATATGTGATACGTAGGTCACGAAATTAGCAGAAAACCACACAACTCAAATCCGATGCTAGAAATGTTCAACAAAACGACAAGATAAAATGTATTTTTACAATAAAATAGTTGATTGTAACGATACGTTCTATGGCTAATTGGTGTCACTTTATTTCTAGAAATACATTACACGCACCTATCACAAGGGACATAATAGAATGGACTATTTCCACCTTTGAAAGATATGTGATTGTAGAAAGTTTACCTGTTGGTTGTCCTGTTATAAGTTTCTATCCTGTAAATATAAATGATCAACATTTCGATCGTTTGCTGTTGATTTGTTCTGTTTCTGTATTATATCATATCTGTTATGTGCGTAATTTGTTACAATCAATCTAGAAATGGCAGACCGATACTACATTTCTTTGCCGTAATTAAAGTTCACACTTTGCTCAGCCTAGAATCCCATGGAAACGGAAACGAAGGTAAAGCTTAGTAAAAACAGAAAGCATTTATTCGCTGAAACAGGATTGCGTTCTAACAATCTCAAAGAAACAACTTTGAAAATTTAGGTCTTGCATAAGCTCGAGGCGCTCCTATTTTCAGGAACAAAGGATTCAAAAACGAGCAAACAAACGTTTGCTAATGAAGCAAACATTTCTAGTAGAATATGTCTCATATGGTTTGAAGTAAGACAAATCCTTACCTAAAAATTCCCAAATATCAAAATGACATTAAGGAGTACGTTTGCACTCAACTGTTCTTATAGCAATACCGTTTGGAAGACCGTATATGCAGCAATACGGTTCGATAAACTTTGACCTTACCCCTTATTACAAGCAGTGCCCTTACCTAACTCATCTACCACAAGATTTCTCAATAAATCAAAGTAGGAAAATAGGTTGAAAAATATGAAAGTGGAAGTATAGCCAAATGGTACAATAGGTACAGGGATGCGCAAAATTGTAAATCTAACCTGCAGGCATCAGTATTGATACAATCTTTGTAAATGTAAAACACAAAGACCATAGATCAATAAACAGATACATAGATTGTAATAGATACAACTAACAGGGAGAGTCCACAGGATAATACATCTGTCACGCTGATGTAAACGATTTGAATAAATATGTTGTCTTTGGAAACTCAGAAATTACCTCGCTTTCAAAAGCGACTTGTGTATATAAACGAATACGAAAGAATTGTAACCGATCGCCCGACTGACCGCCTAATTATAATTATACGGCGAAGAAGAGTTAATAATAGTCCAACAACCTTCAAGGTGTTTATTCTTTCATGAAAGGGTTTGAACACTATTGTTTTCTCCTTTTACTTTAAGTGAAGTAGAATAGTATTACAGAACTGCAGAGAATATTAACATTCCTCGAAATTTGAAACAAATAAATGTTGTTCTTTGTTTATTCCCTACCAGTTCATATGCTGATGCACCAAATTTATTATTTAACGAACACGGCACATCACACCCTTACAGTGTGCGAACACTGAAGGAAGAAACAATAGTAATAGTCTTCATGATGTTTAGAAGCTACATCGACATAAGCGATCGCTGTAGTTGTACTTCATTTTAACAAACATTTTTCAACAAAACAAACATTACCTTTTGCAGGAATTAACGTACGTGTCTGAAGAATAGACCCAAAACCTAGTATGTGGGCCCACAACAAAAAAAAGCTTTCTTTTTCAATCATGCTCTGAGAGTCCTCATAAATCCACGGTGAGTGACAGGAGATTGGAATGGCAAAAAAAACTTTTTCCAACTTGAACATAGTGGCAACTTTACTTTTTGAAGATGTTTGACCACCAAAATGAATACGACTCGGTATAACCTTCGAAATTTTGTGGGATAAGGAAAATTGAATTTAACTCGCCTTCGTTTGCATAGGACTAGTCGAGCCGCAATTCCGGTACTTCATTATAAGGAGAAGAAACCTTTGTCCTCGATTAAATGAATGCTGATAGAAAACGGAAAAGGTAAGTAATGTAGCAAAAAAGACAATCACCCTCCACGCTGCAGAAGGTAAGAATGACAATGGAAGCTTACATGCTTCCAAACAAGGAAAAAGGTAGTCAAATTTTATTCTTTGTTTTTAATTTCAAGATCCATACTACAAGAGCTGTTCACTTTTTACACGATTTTAAGGACATCGTCAAAACACAGCGCTGAAGCATTTCCCCCTTTTCTTATTTGCTCAAAGAATTACATACATTTATGAAAGCGTCGGTCACACAATTTGTTCCACCTGCACCATGGTTAATATGCAAGGTTGTCATACATTAAACGCATCCTTTGTGCTATATGGATTTTAAAGATCCATTGAAATGTTGCTTAGCTTAAAGCAACGCACCATAGCAAAATCATCTCCAAACTAATAATTATAGCAATCTTTAACCTGAATAAATCTTTCGCACAATCAATATTTACGAGAAAAATTCAAAACATTCGGAATACGATTCATATTCGTTTCTATAGTTCAATTACAACAAATGAAGAAGATTGGTGATTGTTTTAATAAGTCCAATTACTAAAACGATTTTGATTTTTTATACGACCAATTACTTAAACTGGCTGGATGGATCATCAGCTCATTAATATTTCACCTTTATCAAATTACTCCTAATAACCTTCACTGTTAACGCCTAAAATAACACCGATGTGGATTAAATCTGAAGGCTTCACACTAATTCAGCAAACGGTTTTTTCCATTGTTAAATAAATCATATGGCCTGGATGTTGCTACAAAATACAAATTAAATAAATAGAAATAAGTTACAACCACTTAAAACGAACATAAAACCATCACAAAAAAAAGTTTTTATCCGCCTTCAACAAACCTATCAAACGAAAAAAATCGAAGTATTTTAATCATCCAATTCGTAAGAAGTTATTTAGATTGCACAAGATCCAATTACCTGGTTTAGACGTTCTATGCTATTCATACGATTAAATTGAAATCATGTTTTTCGTACTGTATCTCTCTGCCGCTCTTCAATCACCAATCAGTCGGATAGTAGCATTCTATGCGAAAAGTAATTTAGGTATGAAAGGGAAGCAGTATAAACTGACTGTTCAAACGTTTTTTGGTGAATCATGTATACGCACTAGTTACACCAACATCATTTGCCTGTGATGTGGTGCTTTTGTAACTATTTTCTATTACAAACTCGATAATCTGGGTTTTTTGTTTTCAAAACAATCCAGTTCCTCGAAGCGAATCAAATCCAAGGTACTTACGCTCCACATAGAAACCCTTTGTAAAGGAACTTACAAAAACGGTATAAAACGAATCAAAGGTAATCTAATTTCGATACGATAACATTGAAGCAAAAACAACATGCCATCAACTGGACATGGAACATAACTTTCTAACAATCATGAGATTGATTGTAAAACGAGGCCAGCAAAGGTTAATTCTAAATTGAACAAACTCTTTGTAATTCCTTTGCGTTTGGGTAGCAGCATCAGCAGTCCGAATGGGATTCGAACAACGTCGGGCCTCATAAGAGGCATACGCCGTTACCTCTCGACCGGCCCAGTGGCCCCAACTTGAAAATATACACAACCCGAAATCTCTGAGTTATCTTCAAGCACTTCTATGTGCCATCCTCAACATTCGATCAATGTAGCCAAAAACTTTGTTTTTTATATTAAGAGAAGCCCTTCATTATAAGCCTCATAAGATTCATAACTTTTCTCTCCAAATTTTCCATCGAATATCGTTAAGGACATTCGTACAATTATGTCACTTTTAGACGCCAAGTTGTCTGCCACTGATGTATTAGATAAGCAAAGATGTACCTTGGCGATTTACTTTCACTGAATAAAAGGAGCATTTTGCTCATCATCTTCGTCATCCAAAACTACCTGAAACTAACTTTGCTTATTTTGTTTGTTTGCGACGAGGATTCTCCAACATTCTTTACACCCAACCGCTCCGATGGTGTTTGTTACTGTTAACCTGCTGGGGATAAGTGATGAACACTACTCGTTTGATTATTTCCCATTAGGATACGGAGATAGCATTGAGGTTAAGAAAGTTCAAACGAATATGATCGAATGTATTCCCAGCAGTCGCCGAATGTTCGATCTTCGTTAAATATAATCATGTTTGTGAAGACATATAATAACTTGAAGCAGTAGTAAATAAACTTTTTTTTTTTCAATGAATACCCCCCTTTAACATACTGTACATGCAACTGTTTGTACCCGTTGATAGTGCATATCATTTAAAGCATATCATATGAATGTATGGTTGTATAAATTGTCTCTATGACGCTTATTTGCGATTTGGAATTAAGGCAACAAATAAATGCGTAGAAAAGCATGTACAACCAACAGATAAAAAAGGCAAAACTAGCACGAAAGGATACTTCACGTGACCAGAATACTGGTCCGCGCTGTTTCACTGCAACTAAACAGCAAAATTTCTACAATATCCAAGGATCTTCAATATTCGATTGATAGTCCATTAATCTTCCCTCCCTCAGTGCGATGCCGGAGGTCCGCAAAAGTTGTTTTACATAACGTCCAATCACTTTGTCAGCGCCTAAGAAATTCAACTATAAAAAATGTAGTACGTTTCCCATAACCTCGCTCCTCCGGAAGTGGTGAAACGAAATTGAATTTATCTATCACCGCCACTCTTTGCATTCAATGTGTCCCTTTTTTACATCCCCTTCTGCTATTGATAATACCCACTCAAACCTTCCTCCCTCGTGAAAAATCTTACGCCTTTCGTTCGGGTTCGGTTCGCTACCAAAGCCTAGAGATTTTTTTTATTGCTCGAACAAACTCTACCGCACCCAAACCGATTTTGCATGACCAATGGCATATTATTTTTCTCTGCTTGCTGGTTATGATACCTTAATGACAGATTTTGAGGGATTTGCCTTGATGCAAATTGTTGTCCACATGGTAACGGTGGCTCCTTAAATTTCCTCAATTTTTGCCATTTCAATTCACAACGTTATGTATAATGGCACAAACCTCAACGGCATACGAACATAATGGAAATGTGACTTACACATTCGTATGTTCAAACACCATTAAATACTCCTTATAGACTTGTCCGGAAGAAAATTCCGTCAATCGCATTGAATTCATTTTTTTATGTTCTTTTTTTTATATGTTTTGCTTTAATTTTATGTTTTTTCTTTATCAATTCATGCATTCATGCACGTCTATTTGTACCACGCAACCGTATAGTCAATTCTTTCACGGAAGCCTTGCAGAAGCCGGCGCGCCTAACCAATACTATGCTCTCTTACCCTTTTTATGTATATTCTCAGATTTGCGGACGCTGTGTTACTAGAGCTCAACTCATTTTAATTATTTAACTTATACAGGATTCCTGCCAGTTAAGCAAGGCTGGTTTCGTGGCACTGTCGTCAAACCGTTTGACCTAACAGTATGTCCATCATAAATTCGAATTTCGTATGGGTAACATAACATGGCTTTTGACCGACTACTTATTTGTTGCGCCACATAAGCTAAAGAAGAACGATATTATCATTCAAAAAAACATATATTAGCACGATTTCCTTTTTTCCTATTTCCGTTTATTATTTTTCGATGCATTAAATCTGTGATGTTTGAAATGAATAATACAAATCTGCGCTTTGAGTTTATTCCAGCTCACAACAAAAGAACGTTTACAAGACTTTCAACTATACAGGTAAAGCTAGTGCGACATCAAAGAAGATTCAATTTTGCCCAAGTCTAAGGATTCCTTTCTGTACTCTATTTTTTGTTCAAAACTAAAGAAATCCATATTGGAAGTGCTATTTAAGGCAACAAACCATGGGGTTTCGAACTTTGGTTGGTTTAAAAAATATCAACCAAAGCTCTGTAGACATACCAGAATGTGCGAAGGTGCACGCAAAAGTAAAATTCTTCAGGAAATAATCAATCAAAGAAGAAATATAAATACATCCATCAAGGCTAACATACATTTCGCGAAGATGGTGACGGGAAAACGCCGCGAGCGGGTTGTAGTAGTACTCGAGGGAAGCTGTCTGGAGAAATTGATTTATTTATAGCACGCTTAAATCTACCACTTGCCCTCCGGAAATGAGGATTTTGCTAGCACCAAGTGATTGAACACACCGCAGTATTTATTAATAATCGCTTTCAGTTAGATTTGCGTTTTGTTTTGTTTAATGCTTTCCTTTTCCTTTTCCAAACATTTTTTTTCTTGCACCAAATCTTTTGCACGGTTGTACAAATAAATGAAAAGAAAATGGAAATTGCCCGGATATTAATTGTGTGATTGTGTTGTCCAAATAACAGATCACCATACCGGTACCATATTTTAACACAATCGAATAAATTAATGAAACAACCTGCTAACGCTGATTTTGTCGTGAAGAGCCTGCTCATGGCAAAAGGATGTTTATCACGCCTATGTGTTGATTATCATCGACAGTTATTGTCGGTGAGAGCTTTTCGTTACTTTATCCGAGTTTAAATTATTAAGGTATAAAAAAGATCACCATCCTGACGCAGTAATTGCTCTACAAAATATTGTTTTCCAATCCATAATCATTTGGTTTGAGCATGATTTAAGTCGCGTCGTTTTTCCATACAGCTGGATGCATTGTAAAAGGTTTAAAAAAACAGTAACCTTGCGTTTAACACTATGATATAATATTACCATTTTATTCATACATTTCAAATCATACAATCCTAGAATAAAAAAATAATCAAAAGAAAAATAGTACTTTTATGTATGATAATCGAATAACTTTGTAAATTATGTGCATCAGTACTTTTTTTTTTGCTTTTCAAGGCATTTATAGCTGCTTGATGTAATGGGTGAAAAGGGAACAATGAGGCGAGTAGAGATCTCTTATCTCTGATCAAACACATATAAGAACGAAGAAAAATGGCAGCCAAATTTTGGTTCACAGGACCATTTGCAGCATTTCATAGTAATGAAGGAAAATATAAAAGGGGCTGCTATCAAGCTCTACTAATGGTGCAAAGTCGATGGCATATGAAAAATATTTAAATCACAGCGAAGAATCTCAAGTAATTATTGGGCATAGTTCGAATCGTAATTGGGATAATGTTCAGGGTTTCCACCATCTAAACAGCTTAACATTTTCCACAAAATCAAGCCGAACAAAATTGGTTTTGAGCATTGTAAAAAATATTTATGTAAAAATGTTTCAAAATTTATTATCCTGAATTTTGCAATGATTATTACAGCGTTTTAGACATACAAATCGTAGGAGATGGGTAAGAATACGATTTAGGTTTTGTTTAGGTATGTGGTTTTACGACAAGCAGAGCAGCACGGGTAGTTGGAAAGCCTTAGAAGTTTCCCGAAT
>KB697446.1:0-10105 GCA_000349165.1 Anopheles christyi
GTCCTGTGGCATCTAGGTCCGTTCGCTAGGCCGTAACCGGGGAGTTATTGTTGCACCTACTGAACCTACCTAATCTCGATTGCGATGCTTACTTGCTGCACCAATGGGACGGAGTTGCGTATGCTTTTTTGCATCTTGAACCCGAAACATTGCACCTTCTGAACGTGCTCCAACACGGTAGATCACCTCACTAATGCAAACATAAACTCCATTTGGTGTGATCTTGTCAACATAAATAATTCATTCTTCAATTTATCTTCTAATGAGGCTTAGCCTTATGTAAGAATTTTGAGCAAAGATTTTACCACCTAATGTTAATGTGTGGACGATAGACCCTTCCCGGTAGTGTCGGCGGTGCTGCCAACACTCACATCCCGCAGCGCCAGTGCCGTAACCGCTTTCAAGTGTCCACTGTACAGGCGTTCCACTCGATTCGTTTCAATGTCCCACAGTCGTGCCAAACAGTCGGACGATGCAGTTATAATATACTTCGAATTGTAATTGAAAACGGCATCCCACATCCAGAAGCGTTCGATGGGCAGTTCCGCCTGCAACATCCACCTGTCGGTACGATAAATACGTGCCGTACCATCGCCCGAACACGTCACCAGCAGGCTGGAATCGGGACTGAAGCGACACCGCAACCCGTACTTCCTGTGTGCCTTCAGGCAGATCGCCGATTCCATCTTTGTCAGTCCGGTCCCTTGCGCCGTCAGTGTCCAGATGAAGCATTTGCCCTGGCTAGTGATCGCGGCCATGTACGCACCGTTCGGGCTTACCGTCACGTCCTGCACGGCACAGTCTGCCTCCGGTGACACGAGATCGTACTGATCCGACCGTATATCCCACAGGTAAATGCCACCCTGCTGCATGGCGATCAGTAGCTCCACCTGGTTCGGCAGCAGACAGAGCGCATTGACGGGACGCTGACATTCGAAGATATGCATACAGCTTGGCCGTTTGGTAGCGTTAATGTCCCACAGGCATACCTTCCCATCCTCGCCACCAGTATACAGCCACCTGTTGCCCTGCTGCTGGAAACCAACGCGTGTAACGTTTTTGTGTAGACCGAAGTCGATTTGTGCCGTCGGATAGGGACGGTTGAAATCGTACAGCCGGATACGTTCGTAACCACCGGCCGCCAGCAGGTCGTGTGTAGACGAGATGGCAAGTGAGTTTACCTGGGAGCTGGAGTGTACGAGCGTGCGGATACGTTGCCCGGTGTACGGTTGCCAGAGGCGGATTGTACGATCGTACCCGCCCGTTGCAAGTATCGGTTGAAGTTGAAGGACGCCCGTGCTATTGGAAGGGTCCCTTTCGTTTGTCCCTTGAGAGATTTCCGGCTTTTCTGTGTAAAAAAAAACAAGAATTAAAATGACTGACTACACATTAAAAGTTGTAACTTACCACCGGTGGTAGGAAAACATGGCAGGGAACTCATCTTGGAGCGTTGAAGTTTGGGAAAAAGATTTTCCGTTCTAAAAATACAAGACAACATTCTATTAACATACATATTTAAAAAATGGTTCTTTTTTTAACGCTTCTCCCCGTAAAACCCCATCCCAACAGGACTGTTTCTCTTTATCCGCTGCGATACCTGGTGCTGCCTGTGTCTGGATCGGCCGGGCAGTGGCCAAACGGCACTCATCACCAGCGTACCCACCAAGACGACCACCATCCGTGTGCCGCGCCCACCGAAGGGTGCCATCATACAGGCGCGCATTGCCGGGCACAGCTGACAGCCGGACTCGACCGATAGCGAGCTGTTCGAGGACGAGGACGAGGACACGATCGAGGAATGGACTGACTGATGGATCGACGATCGCACCGCCACCACCACCATCAGGACAAATCATTGTGGTGTGCTCGTGTAAAGTCGACTACCGGGAAAAATCCTGGATTTTGGAAAATGGTGATCAAATGATCGCGAGAGAAGAAAGCTCACGTTCCAGTGCTTTCGTACCTAAACCTCTGCGAATGTATGTCTGTGTATGTATACATGTATGTGTGTGTGTTTATGTGTAACATCCATCCATCCACTAGTTTCCCGCTCGCGCGGGATCTTTTCAGAACTCGCCGGATGTTATGGCGATTTGAATGTGAATGTGATAAGACAAAACCAAAGGAAATCAAAGTGAAACCTCCTGCTAGGAAGGAAGGAGGCGCTAACAGATGGTAGACTAGATATTTTGTTTTCTCTCTCTCGCTCTTTTTACTATATTCTATTCTAAAGCGATATGATCGTCGCTGCGCGATCTCCGTCAATTAATTCACGCAAGAGCACAGAGGGGTTTAACGCGATTAGAACAACGAAAACCCGAACAGTAGCGCGTTTCTTTTCAATGGAAACAAAACTCCACCAGTTAGAAACGAATTTTAAATATACATAAAAAGGCTTTTTCCGTTTTTTCTTCCTTCTCATATTAAATAACACTCGAGCCTAACTTGTGCGGCCTTCATATCACCAAAAAAAAAATGATTATATAGATTAGAGGGCATTCCGGGTTTTCGGTTTTTGGCATTTTAAAGTTTTACGCCATGTTTTTGCGGGCCTTAGTGAAAGCGCTGAATTGTAGAAAGAAGGTGGACCGGAACACGGTGATATATATATTTTTGCAAGGAAACCGTAGCTTAGTGCTAGAGTGTCGTCGTAGTTTGCGCAATTTTAAACCCAGTTTTTGACGAGCAGGAAAGGGTAGCATTTGTTAGTAGGTAACGTTTTTTGGGGGAACGTAAGGTAAGACGAAAGCAGAAAAAACAACATTAGGATAGATAGACAGACAGGCAGGGTGGAAGCCAAAAAAGGAATTTGTTTGTTTCCGGTTTTCGTGGAAGAGTGTCCTCTTCCTTCTTGGAGGTATTAATGTACAACCATTAAAGGATTGTTAAAGGATAAAAAATGTAAACTCTACTTTAATCATTCTTCTCGATAGCTGTGTATGTTTCTGAGTGGTTGCGAATACGATTCATCTTCCCCATTGAAGACATTGTTCAAAAACCGTCTGTATGAAAAGTGTATATGAAATCTGTTTTTCCTCCGATTGGTGTTACGCTGTTCTGTATAAAAAGGATGATTTAAAATAAAGTGTTCCTTAAGCTATCAATTACTTACCTACGAGGCACTGGTGGATATTATTAACGAAGTAACCAACTTTTCACATGCACCAAGGCAAATGTTTGGTTGAGATATTTCAGCAATTCGTCGAAATTTGAATGGCACGATGACAATTGTTTTATACCAGCCCTGCCCAAGTAACGAAAACCAGTGTTACATTTTCGCCAGACGATGGCTGTTTCCCAGTCTGACAGATTGAGTTTAAATGACCCGATTGAGTTTAAATTACGGGTAATTTAACGGTAAGATGGAAACCATTAATTATTCGCATTGAGCGGATTGGACACGTAATATACTTCCTCCCAATGTTTCTGTTTTTTCTTTTTGAGCACCATTGCTGGCTAGCCGGTTCTACTAGATAGTAAAAGAAAAATAAGACGGGATATATTGTATTACAGTTAAATGGCATAACTTCCATACTCCCAAAGCTATAAGCCACAGCCGATTCTCACATCTTTCTTACCAGCTGTTACTATTGCTTTGTGGTCGTGGTGACTGTAGGCCACTGTAGGTGCTGTCGTCTAAATCTATTCGTGTGTCATAAATGCCAAAATTTGGTGTTGTTACACGATTTAATTCTTCGTGACACGGTATTTCATCAGATTTACACAATTTGCGTTCTTTTTTTTCCTGGTATGAAAGTGTGGCCATAATCCTTACGGCTGGTGCAAGTGCTCGGTCGGATGACACGTTTACGACAAATCCCATACAAAAATTCGTATATATATACCGAGCACTGACATTAGCCTAAGCCATTATCCCATCTCATACGATTTTCCTTATGAGTTTTATCATATTTACCGCGATTTCGCGTGATAGATAATGTAAAAACTTAGAATATTGACTATCAAATTCCATACAACATTTTGACAGCACGTGACGAAAGATCTCGTACAATTAAGCAATGACAACGGTAGCTGTAGCCATATTTACAAAAAGGTTAATGATGGGCTGGATGTCTTTTGTTGCTTGGGTAAAGCACCTTTGAAATGACATTTTCCCCTGACAATTTGACAACAAGCGAAATCGCAAATGGTAAACAATAACAAACCATCGAATTTTTGGAAATTATTGTGCAAATTTGAATACAATTTTGATAAAAGAGCATGTTTTCCGAATGGTTGGAGTCGGTGTCGCATTAGTCAGAAGTGCTTAGTGTCAACAACGTTATCCAATCACTACCCATTGCTTGCAATGCCTGCATCATGCGTGATACCCGACTGTGATTTAAAATACACTCACAGCGACGATGTATCCTTCCACAAGTAAGTGCAATGCATTGCACCATGTCGCTCACCTGTTCCTATATCTAACCGAACCTTATTCTCGTTTTAGATTTCCACTCAAATCTCCTGAACTCTTGAAACAGTGGATACAATTCACCGGACGGGACGAGAACTGGCACCCGACAAGATGGAGCGCCCTTTGCAGCAGACACTTTGTGGCAAGCGATTTCAAGGGATGTGCTGCTCGCAAAATTTTGCACCCAACAGCCGTCCCTTCCGTGCGTATCGCCATCACTTCAAAAGCCACTCAATTGAACAATCTATCACTGCCGGTAATATCGTACGAAACGGTTTGTCCGGAGGAAGAACGCTCACACACACGCAATTTTGACCACTATTTCCCGGTCGAACTCGATTACACACCGTTCGGTGGAACGTTCTGCCCAGTTGTAGCGTCCGAAAATGTTGACGAGTTTGGTGCCGATGCAGACGGTGACGTTCAGCTGATAGAGATTACCTGCCGTATCTGCGGAGTCGTGTTTAGCCGTGCCGTCGACAGTCTGCTGGCTGATCTTGTACAAACGGAAGAGGTGGTACGAAAGTATTTGCCGTTCGTGAACCTCGAACTGCCCAACTTGCCGCGCAAGATCTGTCTGAACTGTTCGAAGGTGGTGAATGGATTTTCCAAGTTTAGTGAAAGCGTACTGCGAGCACAGTCCGACCTGGAGCATCGCTTTGCCCAGGAACTGCACGGAACGCTTCCCCTGTCGAACGTATTTGCCAGAACTAAGCAGGAAATAGTGACGGCAAAACCGATGCACATTAAGCAGGAACCGATTGCAAGCATAAACATAAAGGAGGAAAAGATAGAGTACGCGATCAACAGCGCACGACAGAAAGATTTCATTCCGACCGTACCGAACGAAACGAACGAACCACCACCATCCGTGATTATTAAGAACCAAACGTTTACAAGCGAACCGAACCGTATCTACCTGTTCAACAATGTGGGGCAAGATAATTCCAATAGCCCAGCGCCTACCATCGCTAACTCCAGCAAGCAGCAGGCGCGCGAATCTTCCAAAAACTGTGAAATACTCGAAATCGTTAACCTTTACCCACCGATCGTGGACATCACGAGTGCAACGGTGACAGAAGTACAACCATACGAAATCACAATACCATCGGTTACCACAGCAACTGCCACGCAGTCGGATGCATTTGCTCCGGCGCCCAATACTTCCAGCTCAGCCTACTCGACACAGTTTGTGAGCAGCTTGAAGGTGGAAAACACGACCGAAATGGACCCGGAACCGGATGAATACTACCTACCGGAGAAGCTTGTTTTCATCAACACACTCGAAGAACATAGCTATACCAAGCTGCCGATACAGGCGGACGATAACAAGGATGAAATTTTTCACGATATGGCGATCGGAGCTGGTGACCCGCAGCAGTGGTTTGAAACGACGTACAAACACGAACCAAAGCGAAGCACGAAAACTGCACCCCGGCTATGGACGTGTGCAGCCTGTGATCGACGGTTTACCCGCCACCGGCGACTGCTGTACCACCGGGCGTGGGAATGCGCTGGGCGCAAGAAACTTACCGTGGACTGTCATTTTTGTCGAAGAAAGTTTTCCTCCTGGGCCAGGGCACGCGCTCATCTGTGCTTGTGTGCCAAGCGGGTGGCAAAGCAAAAGCTTTACAAGGGAAAGTACCGGCAGCTGGTTAAGGGGCGCAATCGGGGAGAAGTTGTCCTCACCAAGTATCCCTGTTCGTTGTGTGATCGTTCGTACGCGAATGCGTCAAACTTGCGGCGACATTTTACCACCCATCGACCACCGGACCAGTGGAATCACAAGTGTGGGGTGTGTTTTAAAATTTTCGACAAGCTGTTCGATTTAAAGCGACACCTGCAGCTAGCTTCCTGTGCCGGTGGTAGTGTCCTTCCGGTGGGACCTGCTCCAAATACTGAATGTGATCGTGCTGAGGCAGTGGAATTTTCCATGGCAGAGCAGGCGAGTGACGTTGTGACGGAACCGACGGTAAGCCCGACCGCCGTTACGCCCGTCGATCGGCTACTGTACGTGTGTTCGACCTGCAGCAAAATGTTCCAATCGTACAACAGTCTCAAGGTGCACGAACCGGTTCACACCGGAGCGAAGGCTTACATTTGTGAGACATGCGGGAAACGGTTCTCCGGACCGTCGAACCTTTGGCAGCATCGGCTCACCCACTCGGAGGAGCGGCAGTACAGGTGCAAACAGTGTCCGAAGGTGTTTAAGCGCAAGGGAGGCCTCAGTCAGCATGTGCGTGCAATTCATATGAAGATAAAACCGTACCAGTGCGGTACCTGTGGGCATGAGTATGCGCTCAAGGCGGACATGACACGGTGTAGACATTCGCGGTTGAACGATCCGGTGCTAACGGGAACAGGCTAGTAGAAAAAGATGACGAGAAGAATAAAGCACAAACAAAAGTCACAAATGCCTTATCAGCAAGGTGAAACTATCGGATGTAATTGAAAGAAACGTACGAAAGGAAGCTGGTAAGGGCAAACACTAGATTACCGTTTAATCTACCCATTTTTAACAGATTAAACATCTAAAACACATTAATGCAATATATTTGCTTCGTCTCTTACACACTCTCTTCACTATTCTAATCGTTCCTTTTGACCCCCTCCCCCTAACGATTCCCACAAATTCTCTACTTTTTATCAAAAATATATCTTCCATCTGAGATTGGTTCCGCCACTGCACAACCTGGGCCTGTCAGTTTCCATGGTGAGTTTTACCGCCTGCTTTTTTGCATTGTATATCTTCTTCCATGCTAATGCTTTGCTGTTTCCCGTTTTTTTAATGTCTGTTGTAGGTCAATAATACGGATAAAGATTGACTAGGGGATAATGAAACAGTTTTTCCTTAAAATCCACTCTCGCTATCCGTTCCGTCCTGTTCTGCAAACCATTTTCCCATTTTTTCCTCACCATCTTGGACGGAGGAAAATCCTTTGCTCAGCATCTTACTGCTGTGGTCACTCTAAATGGTATCTATTTTAAAGGGAATACTAATCGGTGCTCTGTATGGGTGCATTGTGCTTGTTTGAGAACCTTCCCCGGGGTTCCCATGGGAATACAAAATGACACGTGAGATTGTGATGCTGCTGGCAATTACTTAAAAAACAAACTCCAAAAAAAAAAACGGTAAATTAATTGTAAAACAAAAACCTTCTCCCTAACTCGTGGTGGATGTTTCTTGTTATTATGTGTGTTGTTAACGCAAAATCACCTCCTTGTTCTCTCCCGTCGATTGGTTTTTGTATGACTTAGTTTTAAACTGCTAAATTAAACTTTTATACACAACGTACACGCACACACAACACACATTTGTTAAAACATTGAACCTCTTTTGTTGTTGTTGTAGGTTTGGGCAGCAAAATTTACTGGAAAACGGCCGCCCGCTGTTGGAACTGCTGCCGCCGAAGGACACGTTCCTCCTCCATCCGGCGGCGCTCCTCCTGCTCCTGCCGGATCTCGTCGTGGAACTTGTTCGTGCGTAGCTGCTGCTCGATCTTTGCCTCGAAGAACGTCTTCGCCCCACCGACACCGACCTCGTCCACGTTAATTTCCGTCAGGCGAGCGAGCTGCCCGAGCCCGGAATCGGACACGAGCTCACCGGCACGTGCCTTACTGCAGCGCGGAAGTGAGCCGGAAAAGAGAAGAGAATATTTGTTTAATGACAAAAAAGAACTTTATCATCACCCGTGTGTGGGTATGTATGTGGGTGAAGAACTTACCGATAGATGAGCAAAAACTCGCGGAACGAAATTTTGCCATCCTTGTCCTCGTCCACCTCAGCGATCATACCCTTCAGGCCGAGATGGGTCTGCGGTGCGCCCAACTTTTCCATCATGATCTTTAGCTCGGCCAGATCGAGGTATCCATCGTTACCGACATCGTACCTGGGAAGGAAAGGAAGAAACCAAAGAGAAACGGTAAGTTACTTTTTAAAACAACATGTTTTTTCTTTTCTTTTTTGAATTCAACGTTCGAATGGGGCGCATGGAATGGGAGGACAACTGTCTTCGCCAATCACGAGATTTGAATACTAATTCCAAAAGCGACGCAATCCTACAGCTTTATGGCCAAAGCACGACCCATACACTGACTGTACGTATGATATCATTTTTCCCTTCACATTCATTTAGTGCCAATACATTAAAATAAACCCCCTTTATGTGATAGAATGTCACGAAGGGGTTTTAAAACCCCCTTTTTTTGTTTTAGAAAAGAAGCCGCAGGACGCACATGTATTGTCCGGTGTTACTGAAATACAACCTGTTTATTGTAAGGCGCGTGTGCCCTAATCAACCGCCCAAAAGTGTGGCCCAAAAGTGTGCGTTACTGTAGTTTCTGTGTTTGTAAAACAAATCTGGCTAACCGGTGAGGCAAAAAAAAAAGCGTGATCGTGTGTCATGTTTTGCTCATACAATTAGTGATGGTGTAAATTCCAAACCCATTTGGTATTTACCCATGCTTTTATCACACTATTTTTTTACACACTCTCCGTTCAATGAATGAGTCAGAATGTTTATGTGACGACGTAAATTAAAGTATCAACCTTGCCGGAGGGGCGAATTCGAACCAGCAAAGTGGAGAAGGTGACAAGCGGACTCTCACCTGTACACGATGGGCTGTGTAACCTGTTTGCTCGTGTCGTGTGTATCGAGCAGGCAAAACTTCTCCAGCCACTAAGCTGTAGGAAATCTCCTCTCTAGAAAGATCTGATCACTCTGGACAGAATTCTGTGGTCGAAATCGTAATTGAAATCTCCAAACCGGTTTTCTTTTAAGGGTAACTATGTTGATTCAGCACCGATCAGATTAATTGGGCAGAGCATAAACTGAAATTAACGCAATCACCATCAGGGAACGATGACCTTGAGCTGTTTTGTCTCGTTATGTTTGGTCAAAATGGTACACCATAATGCACTTGGAACGGAACTGCGGATGGACGAACTTCCTGACGACGACACCGGTGTGACATTGTGTATGCGGGCGCAGTTCCTTCCGTTTTCTTCACGGTTGGTCACATTTTACTGACATTCAGCCCTCACTGTATTGACCATGTGACCGATTTGGAAGCGAAACGTGGTGGACGTCGGACAGTTGGGCGCGTATAGTCAGCGCCCCTATCACAGACCTTTGTTGTGCACACGATTTTTTGCCTGTGTGTGTGTGTGTGTGCTTGGAGGGGTGTTTTTATGTGTTGTTTTTTATGCATTCTGTTTTTTGTGTTTGTGTTTCTGTGCCTTATAAGAAAATGATGATGCATTTTTTGTTGCGTATTTTGCTGTTGCTTTGAATGCACAACAGGTTATTTTTTAAAGTGCTTTTGTTTTCTTTTTCGAAAGATAGGAATTGCGCGTTCTTTTCGTGTTCGTAAAGACGGGAAGTAAAGACACACGCAAAGTTGTAAAGCAGATGAAATCGAAACATTTAATACATTGTAGGCTTATTTGTTTTACCTCAACTGTCTCTATCTTTTCTGGCAAAGAATCTGAACATTCAATCTGTTGATCATAGAGCCGTGATAGACTTTTTCGTATAACTTTTAAAAGTGCTTTCTTGTGATCTTGGCCCAAACCCAAAAAAAGAGTTTAAGATTTTTTTTAAAATATTTTCTCGATGATTTTTTAAAATAAAATTTCCATGGTTTTTTTGTTGCAATTTCTCAAATATTTTTAAATCGATCCTATAT
>KB697447.1:0-10152 GCA_000349165.1 Anopheles christyi
GTTTGTCTGTGTCTGTGTCCCGCCTGTTTGTGTGTATGTGTGCATGAATTCCCTGGAAAAGGGAAAACAAATCCGGAGAATTAGTGTGGTAATTTAGGTGAAATAAAACAAGCAACAAATTCGAAAAAAGTGGAATTATTTTACTTCTGACCGCTGTCGTACCTCGATAAAATGGCTCTGGAAATCGTTCTCCGCGGGGGGGCTTGGACTTAGGACGACATTATTCCTTCCAAGATTTTACCCTGAGAAGCTCAATCATCATATTGCACTGTATATACTATCATTTTTAGATGGTTTTGGCTATTTTAGACTTTGGAAAGTCGTCCTTACACCTAATTTACTGAAAAAATTCCTAACCTTACAAAAAATATACATAATTTCAGCAACATAAATCACTTAAGTGAAATATGATTTTCAAAAAAAAGGACGACGAATCACGTGTTTGGAATAAACACTTTTATTTCGCTTCCCGCGCTGACGGATCACCCTGTGTTGCGTTACTTTGACAGGTCGAGAAACGAAACAAAAAACGTCATCGAATTTTACGAATCGTCAACAAACCGGACTTGTTTTTATCACCACTCTCTGGGAAATGGACTACGAAAACGAAAAAGTGATAAAATTCATCTTTCCCGATGATTACGAAGGTATTTTAACGTACTTCACTACATTTTATCATCTTTTTGCCCATAAAACTGTGTATGTAAGTAGTACAATCGAAGGAAACATTCCCCATCCCTTTCCATTGCAGAATTGTCCGCCCAAGACACTACCGACGTGGTAGATTATTTGCTAAAGCTCGGCACGTACAAAGCGGAAGATTTGAAGAAGGAAAAGGTACGCCTGCAGGACGAACATCGGCAGAATGTGGAGCAAACGCAGGATCTGGCCATTTCGCACTATCCCACGTTCATCCGGACGGCAGAAAGTTCGCGTGAAATTTACCGCGAGTTTGTCGACACGGAAAAGAAGCTAGATTGTTTGAGCGAAAAGTGGCCCAAATTTATTGCCGCATGCCAAACCTTCCAGCAAGGATCGGCCGATATAAATGCGGCTCGGCGGCTGAATTCGCTCACGCTGATGCGCAATGCGGAGTTGCTGGAAATTCTTGAAATCCCACAGCTGATGGACAGCTGCATACGTGAGAGCAAGTACGAGGAGGCACTGGAGCTGTCGTCGTACGTGCAGCGGTTGGTGTCCAAGCATGGAAGCATTCCAGTAATAGCGGTAAGTGCTGGAAATGCGAAGAAAGTTCTGGAGTGACTTGTTGATTTGTGGATTGGTTTTGTACCTGCAGAGTATTAACGAAGCGGTGGAAGCTGCCTGGCACACCATGCTGATGCAGCTGCTGACCCAGCTGCGCACCGATTTGCAACTTCCAAAGTGCCTCCAAGTAGTGGGCTATCTTCGCCGAATGCAAGCATTTACCGGCAGCGAGCTTAAGTTAAAGTTTTTGCAAACTCGCACCAGCTGGCTGAAGGATTTGCTTGCCGCCATCCCGACGGACGATGCGCAGATGCATCTGACCAAAACGATCGAAGCAACGCGGGTGCATCTGTTCAACATCATCACCCAATATCGTGCCCTCTTCCCGGACGATGAGGAAACGTTCAGCCCGTTCGGCGTTACCATGGGCAACGATCGAATGGCGGGTGACGATGGAAAAATTTTCCACAGTTGGCTGCACGACCAGATCATGGATTTTGTGCGTACGCTCGAGCGTGATCTCGTTTCGAACGATCTCAACTCGTACGATACTATTCTCGGACAGTGCATGTATTTTGGCCTTTCGTTCAGCCGGGTGGGAATTGATTTCCGTGCCCTCGTTGCACCCGTGTTTGTGCGTGTAATCGGGAACAGTTTCCGTGCCACGATGGCACGCGCAACGACCCAATTCGAGCAGGACATTGAACGCTACACGCTCATCAACAAGGTGCCGAGCATGATACAACGTCACCGGGAAGATCGTACGAATCAGGGAGATGAATCCGGCTCGGTTCAACCACCGGACACGCTGCTCGAATTTGAACCGCTTGCACTTTACTGTAATGCAATACTGACCATCTTTAACGATCTACGGCTCTGTTCGCCGGTTGCGCTTGCTACCATGGTAACAGAGCAGTTGGAAAGCTCTCTGGAGCACGTTTGTCGTGGCATTCTTGGATTTTACCGTCAAGAGCAGCAAGCATTTGCCCCAACCGAACGGGAATGTTTTATTCGTCTCTGTTCCTGCTTTGCGTACGATCTGATTCCGTACCTGCAGCGTTGCATACACGTGCTCTTTCCACCGGCCACACTTGCGAGTCAGCTGGGAATCAATGTACTAACACTACAGAAACATGGTCTAACGTATCTCCGGCAGAAGAAGATATTGGAACCGATTGCTTACCTTTTGCCGGATCGGATCGAAACGGTGGTGAAGCAGGTGGCTGATATGAGTGTTAGTTCTGCCACCGAAAAGGAAGTGCCGGAGGAGAAGGAAAAGGAGACCAGTGATGATGCAGTTACTGTTGCGAAAGGAGAATAAATATTTAAATACCAGAAAGCTGGAAAGTGTGTCCATAGAAAATGGCGCAATCCGAGTGAAAAATCACAATTAGTCAATTGAATATCCGAAGTTGTTTTCAAGACATCGAAGAAGCTTCCAACAGTACAGAGCACTTCAATGTAACGACCCTTCGGATCTTCCGTAAGTATAACAAAATATTTCTCAAACTCTATATGTTTCTTTCATTTCATAATTCGGATGACTGCGAACGATTCCAAATGCCGACAAAGAACACTTACTTATTGTTTTAGATAATATTTAATTTTATTGATTTCTGGTTTTTTTTTCACATCACGATTTGCGTTTTTTTTTTAAATATTTCAATGCTTAGAGCGTTTTTCCTCACCCAAGAACGGATAAGGAAAGGAAGAAGAAGAAAAAAGCATTCCACTTTGCAAACGCTTCTTCCTTAATATCCTTTACGTTTCCCCTTTAACGGAAGTTTAATTTTCGCTTTTGCGCTGTGTTAATGCATTAATTTCATTCGACGGTACAGTGCACCAATCACTTCCTCTTCTAACTAGCTTATATGCTGAATACGTGTCCCCTCTATCAGTTATGAATTAGCATACGAAACTAAACGATATCATTCTTATACGTCTACAATGCTTCCCGCTAGCTGAGAAAGTCGGTTGATAAATGCGCATCAAACTTAACCGCTAACGAAACTCTTACGCGTGTAGTTTTTGCATGCATGAAAAACGGTAATTTTAATATGCTTCTTAAACCGCAGTTGAAACCGAGTTTATTTCATATGGCAATTATTATTTTTTTTTTTTTGAGTGATCCCGTGCAGCAAAGAGAAAAAAATAGGAAGAGACAAACGAATCCTCCTTTGCAAATGACTAGATTTTGGACAGTTTTTACTTTCAATTTAATTTCAAAACTCATTTCATCTAACTTGCCTGTCGGTTTCATCTTCACCCACGAGTATTGTGACGCTAGTGTGTGCCACTGGCAAAATATTATAGCAAAGCGAAATACCTTACCTTACCAAAAAGAAAAAAAAAGGCTTCAAACTTATGGAAGAAATGATTAAAATTCACTTTAAAAAAAACCTTATTCAACTGCAATGCTTCAGTGATACTAAACATTATTTCTACGCGCACACCTGGCTTGCATATTGTATGTACAAATGAGAATGATTAAATTTGCTGCCCTGCACCGATGTACAGACGAAACAAGCGATCGTCGTCCCCCTTCCGAGCGCAAGGGTGTTATGACGCTACGTGTAATAAATGCATTGCTGGCATGGCGCGTCCTATTTAGCGCGTCCTATTTAGCGCGTTTCATTGAGCGCATTGAATGGGAAGTAATCGCAGACTAAAGCAGACGATAAAAGCTCTCTGTCCTAGTAGAACGCGCTGCGAGACATGATAATTTATGGCTGTGGTAAGTATATGAGTATAAACTGTGTTGTGCTTCGTACATTACTAACTGTGTTTTATCATTCCTGCAGGTGATGAAAATGACACCACGTGCGTGTCCGGCTGTGCGGCTTTTCTTGTGCTAAGCGATCATGGCGAAAGGACTATAGTTTGCTGTAAGTACCACGTTCAAAAAGCGAACAATATGCCTAATGATATAAGATAGACGTACGAGATGTGTCTGTTGTTATCGTTTGTGTGTGTGTGTGTGTGTGTATTGGAAATTTAGTTTTAATTATATTAAGCTGCTATGGAATATTCGAACATTAGCCTTTTTGTTTAATTTTTATCGTCCACAATACGGGCAGTGTAAGAACTGGCAGTTTAGTTGTAGAAATGCTCATGTGACACTACTGTATTCTTTTATCATAATGCGATTCGTAGAATCCATCCCTCCTTTCAACCTGTTGTTCCCCAAACGGTACTTTTGCTTGCGAACCGTGGATCAAAAACTGTATGTGTATAAATATTTCCACTAAATACTACCTAACCTACACACTTGCGCATCCTGCCGAACCAATCAAGTCTCTGCCCAGTGGACACACTTTGAATGGTTGATGTTTCGCCGTCTTTTTCGTATCAAAATTCAATGGAAGCAATCCTCGGACGAATATCTTTTCCTAACCTGCACTGTTTGCTTCACTACCTATGGTGCTGTAGTTCACATGCAATCAAACTTTCTTCGCAATCCACCAAATGCCTCTACAAAATGGCTTACCACGACGGTAGGCTTATCATTGTTGCTGTTGTTGCATTATTACAATAAAATGGTTGTATAATATGCGTGTACGGTTTAGGGTAATATACGTATATAATACAAAAAAAGAGATGCAGTTGAATAATACCTCGTTGTATAAGATGATGATTCGATAGATGGACATCAAGGTGAACGCTGGTTTGCTTACTCCGTCGGTTCCTTGGGATATTCGCTTTGCAGACAGTTACCGATGGCTACGACGAGCTGGCTAAAGGATGGTCGTTCTTTCGGGCTAGTCGACCAGCAGGATGTCTACAACAAAACAACAAAAAAGCACCTTACTTTACATGTTTTCCTTACCAAAGCCTGAGCATTGCGAACTTACCAGTATCTTGTGCAACGCTTCGGGCGTCTTTTCAGCCACCTTCCACTCAAGCTTGCCGGTTTGTGCTGCAGTGATGATCTCCTCATCCGTTTGATCCTTAAACGGTATCTCGATCGCGTTTGTAAACAGCTCCCAGACAAGCACGGCAAACGAAAAGATGTCACTCTTGATGGAGTAATCGTCCTCCTGGAAGCATTCCGGTGCCATCCAGCGGATAGGCATCAGCTGGTTACGGTGTTTGCAGTACTCCTTGCTGTACTTATCACGCCCCAGTGCTGGCATGGAGATTTTGGCCGAAAAGTCACTGCTGATGATACAGTTTCTGGTTGCTAGATCCCTAAAAGCGGTACGTGTCTGTGAGTTACCAAGTCCAAGTGGGTTCGGAATAAGAATGGACTTACTTGTGAATAATGCGAGCCTTGTAGATGGCATCCATTCCTCGTCCGATCTGGTGCGCTAGGGCAAGTATCTGTGGCACATTGAGTGGTGGTGGTTTGGCGGTGGCATCCTTCTTGCTGTCGACGGTTCCATTGGGTGGTGTGACCGGTGATGTGGCCAACAGGAACTGCTTCAGATCGCCCTATAAAGAACCAATAATAGTTTAAGTATGTTTCGAAACTTCTTAAACACAACTTTCACAACTTACCCAATCGGTGTACTCGAGCAGCAGATAGTGTGGATCCTTATCGCGACACAAACCGAACAGTTGTACCACGTTGCGGTGTGACACCGTGCGGAACAGTTCCAGCTGACGCCGGAACTCGGCACAGCAGTGTTCGTCCTTTACCTTTGTCAGTGCCTTCACCATGACGGGTTTGTAATCATTCTCCGGCCGGATTGCATTCAGCTCCTCGTTCGATGGTCCCTTTTTTACCGGACTCTTGCGCTCATTCTCGGTGGTAAGTTCCGCGCTTGGACCTACCTCATCACCAGCGATCGGTTCCTGTGTGACGCTTTCTTTTGGCGGTGGCAGACGGCAATCGTTCTCGCGTATCTTCCCAATATAGACATCACCAAAGTCACACTTGCCAATCTGCAGTAGCTCAACCACAGCCGATCGGGGTACACTGAGCTGCTCTAGTAGCGTTCCCGAACCGGACGATTTCTTCGATTTGCTCGAATTGACCGTATCATCGCTCTTGTCCTGTCCGTCTTTGTCGGGAAGGGTTGCCGATACGTCCTTGCCACCGGCCGATCCATTCTTTTGCTTGCTTCTAGAACGGCCCGAACTTACGGCAACGCCACCATTCTCACCCCCACCGGTGGACGCTTTGTCCGGTAGGCAGGGTTCAATTTCGCAGTTCTTGAGATCGACATCGCCACCATTTTCCTTGGAGGCACCTAAATTCAGACGAGCTTTGCGTGCGGCACGCCGATGACGGCACCATATCATGAGACCGACCACCAGTATGATGTACGCAAAGGCAACCGACATGGTAATGAGAACGGCACGCGTTATCAGGAACCCGTCTTCGGTGGACTCTTCAGGCATTGCCATACCATCGGATGCTGTGGGTATAAAAAAGGGAAAGAGTTATATAGAGTTTTCTACCCTGACCCTGTTTTTGAAAATAAACACAAAAATGTCACTTACGCTTGACGATCAGATGAACCTCCTCTCGCTTCAAGCCGGCACTATTGCCAATGGTACAACCGTACCGTCCATCATCTTCCAGGTGTACCTCGGTGAGTACGAGCGTCCCGTTCTCCAGTATATGATAGCGCTCGTCCTCACTGCCATTACCCGGCCGGGCATGCAGATACTGCAGATCTTTATCCCACTGGATTGTTGGCTTCGGATCGCCGGTTGCAACGCAATGGAACTGTACCGTACCAAGCTCTGCCACCTGTACCGAACCCTCCGGTGCTATCTCAAACTTCGGTGCAATTACCACGTTCACCGAAACGGCAGCCCTAATCTCACCCTGACTGTTTGAAGCGACACATGCATAATTGCCCCGATGTTCGGCAGACACGTTGCGGAACACCAGCGTCCCGTTGACGTCTTCGATCGAGTCGGCCAAGGGGGCTGGACCACTCTCGGTAACCATTGTCCAGTGGACGGTTGGTGCCGGTGTACCCTGTGCCTTGCAGTGTATTTTGGCAATTGAACCAAGCTCAAGGTTTTTGCTGGTCGGTGGTTTCGGTGTAAAACGAAGGTTTGCTATTGAAGGAAAGGGGAGGAAATGAATAGTCATTAATTTACTTCTTTTCTTTTTTTTATTTTAGGAATGGTCTGCTGGAACGCTTCCCGAGCAGAGCAGTAAGGTTGTTGAGTGTAAAGGGATTGATAAACGGTCTTGCCCTTTAATGGAATCAAGCTGTTATCTGCTCATCTTGAGCTCGCTGAAGGCAAGAGCCGGTCAGTCTGCCAAGCCAAGGGGTTCTTTGATGTGGCCTGGAAAACTGCTTATCTTACCCGCGCTACCCGGTTGTGGTAGCTCACTACCACTCCCATGGATACTTACAAATGATTTGCAATTCCGCTGCCGTCGAGCTGACCAGAAAGTCGCTGGCATTGTTCGTTATCTGACAGTCGTACGTTCCTTCGTCGCTGGCCACAACCGAACCAAACACAAGCGATCCATTTGTGCGGTCTACGTGAATACGGGCTGTTGTTGTTGTTTTTTTTTGTGAAAAGCGTTTTGAAGGGAAAAAAGGAAATCCGGGAAAATGAGTAAGCCACAAACAAATTATTCTGAATTTCTGATATTTAGTATTAAGGTAATTTATTTGAAGTATTTTTTTAAATAGAAAAATTATCTGATTTACTTTTAGAGTATTTTATGGTTTAATGGAATTTTTGAAAAAATTATGTCTCACACCAATAAAAGAATAACCACTAATTAGTAAAACCCACACATCGGAAAGGTCATTAGCTCTTAACCTACCATCGTCCCGAAACATGGAACTGCTCTCTGTCGCTCCGGTCGTGCTGACCACATCATCCATCGCTACCGTAGTCGCTTCCGCCAGATTGTCCCATCGCCGTATCACCTTACCGTCCTTTCGCCAGCGCAGTACAAATCCGCCAGTCTCATTAGACGTCACCCGGAAGCCACAGTTAAACACTACCGGCTGGCTCTCATTAACAACGGTCGTAACCGGATGCACCACGATCCGGACCGGGGCGGGCCCCGTGCTCGATTGTCCCTCACCAGCGAGCTGCAGCTGGGCCGGTGCTGCCTCATCGCTCATCGCTGGTAGTGATTCTGTGCCATCGCCGTTCGGGCTCAACTGCCGGTCACCTCGCTTTCCCCGGCACAGCAGCAAATTGTGGTTCTTGGTGCAATCGATTTTGCTTTGGCCTGTTGCAAAGTGTTAGACAAAAACAAAAGTAGACCGTCGTTAGGAAGCTCCACATATCCTTTACCCTGTAAAAAAAAACAACAACAATCTCACTCACAAAACTTACCATAATTGGTTCCCGGTTTCAGCTTAAGTCGATAGTTTTTCGAACTGCGAAGGGCAATACGGCGGCTACCGTCGGTACGGGATACCACCACCAGCAGACAGCTGTAGACGCCATTATCCTTTGCCGAGGCATTTTTTATGTGCAGCTTCCGGCGTTGCAGCTCGATGTGCGCTGATTTAGTAAGCTTCACCTCGTTTCTGTGAAGCAGGTCGGAAAAATAAAGCTGGTGTAAGAAAAGCTACACATAGACGGAGCAGGGAAAATGTCTGTTCCCCTGAAACGATGCAGTTTTCATGTTTTTCTTGCCATTTTTTTTTTATTCTCGCACGGTCTATGTTTCTATCGTTCGTTTGCCTCACATGCTAGTATACTAGTGGGCACTCCTTGCAGAATTTAAATTCTGTCTGCGGGGATAGTTTTATTTTCCCGCGAAACGCTCCATCTTGAGCACGGGGGTAACGGACCAGGATGCATGATGGCTTTTTTTTACTTCTTTTCTGTGTTGCACATTGCATTTTCCTACACGTTTTCACCAATTTTTTTGCATAAGTATAGAGACATATAGTGAGAGGGTGCATGTGCTAAAGCACACTTGAAGGAGTGTGCCTCTGTTGTGGGTGAAATGTGGATGCTCAGAGACAAAGCAAGTCTCTGAAAGTCTGAGATTGTGATGCGTCGTTTGTGTCTGTGTTCCCTTTTGTCTATTTCTGCAGGTGGAATGTTGTGCAGGATGTTTCAAATGTAACAAAAATGGAGATTTTGTTTTAATGCGAAAACGAATGGTTTTCCTGTGAGGTTTTTGGTTTTGTAATCGTTTAAAAAATAACATGTTGTTACCCAATGATTGTTTCAATGATACAATCTGCTAAACACGGTTACATGAACAAAATCTATGAAAATGTCTTTGCGATCGAATTTGGTCGATATTTTCTATTGATTTTAAGGATTTTAATTGTTGCTCCAAAATTTATTAAAGCTTGAGAAATAAGCATTTGGTACAATTTTTCTTACAGAACAGAATGGACGAAATAATACATTTTTTATAATGAATTTGCAAATTTGTAATTTTTTGAACCTCGCATATTTCGGTAGAAAAAATATTTTAAATAAATACTAACAGTAGGTGACAGCTTCAAAGTCTTCGAAAATTTGAAAATCAATGTAAGATCACAAGACGGTTTCCAAACAGCGGTTTGAAACAGGGGTCAACATTTTATCAAGTTTTTTGTTTCATAACTACTACTCCACCAACCAATCAACTTGTATTAATTATCGTCACCCAATGGAATTGCAATTTCACGTCCAAAATTGGCGACGCACAAAATGTGTACCATTACGGGAGGCAACATTATAGCCCATAATTATCACCACCGAAACATATGCATATTGCCCAATAAAAATGCATTAATATTATTGGAAAGTGAACATTGCATCACCAGCAAACAAAAGGGGAACCCGCCGAAAATAAATTCAAAAACAACAGCCACATCATCAGGAAGGTGAGGGATTATTATTTTTTCCTACCGATTAAACACCGCACACATTTTATCAACCAGCAGCAGCAGCAGCAGCAAAGCAACACACCGAATGTGCTACGATTATCTCAACAATGTTGAGCTGGCTGTGCACCACAGGGAATTCTCGCTCGCCGGTTGTACAAAGAGGCACATTTTTCATTCG
>KB697448.1:0-30320 GCA_000349165.1 Anopheles christyi
AAAACTACTTCCAATTTGAACTATATTTGTTTTTTTTTTCTTTCTAGTCCACTGCGCAATGGCTGTCAGTCAAGTAGCAATCATTCAACACTATTCCCTCTATGAATCACCACAATCCGTAACCGGCTGCTAATTAATGTATTTAAAGTGTTTGAATAAATAAATACACGCCAACCATAAACGCAGGATCACCCTCTCCCGGCCACATTTCATAAAACATTTAAACTAAACATAATCTACCAATCAAATTCCGGCTCATTGCTGTTTGCGGGTGGTCCAAAAAGAACAACATGATAATAGTAGCGGCAGCTACAATAAAACATTAAAGCGCAGAAAGCCTTAACCATAGGACCGCCAACAGGAAATTTACCAAAGCTTCTCTGAATCGATACCATAAATTCGTGAACGGAGCTGTGTCAGAAACGCCATCAAAGGAAGCCTCCATAACAGTGACCTAGATACTTATTTTAGCTAGCCCGTTTTTTTTTTGTTTTGTCGAAAAGCGTTTCTACTAACCGGAACGACATTTCCTTCCATGCTTGGCCCCTAAAAACATACTACACAAACACACGCACACCGCGAGGAAACCGTGTTCCATTATCGATTTGACGACATAATTAACGTGAAAAGCATGTGAGCACTATTTTTAACCACCCATTGCAGCAACATTCCCCCCCCCCCCCTTGTTACCATCGTGCCCTTATCGATTAGCATCGATTGTGGATTGTCTCGCATGACCGTTGCCACTGTGCTAACAAGCGTGTTTCCTTGATGGCAGAGGTCAAAATACCGGACAGAAACCGGGTTACCAACGCATTGCTGATAAGAGGGTGATAAGGGTTTTACTTTTTGGTGAAATCTTGACAGCGAGTATTTAGTATTGAAGATTATTTACATCATCTGGTTTTATCAGTGAATGATGTTGCTTCCAAATAACCCAATACATAAGCTCTGTTGCTTCTAGGAAGGTTTCATATTTACCGTGATATTATAATATAAACTTTTCATTTTAGGAATTACGAAATTCAATCATCCGGAAAGGCATTTCAATAAATTACTATTAACTTGCTAAACAAGTTACACCTAAATGTTGAGTTTAACATTCACATTGAGTTTGTATTTCATAGAATATCTTTTCTAAAAACTTTCTCCCACCGGACTCCATCTTGATTGACACATGTGAGGTAGGCAATAACAAGTAAGATGAAGCCATGACCTCCCATATTGAACATGTGAAAAGAAAAACCTCCACCATGTGACTAACGACGCATGTTTTTGATCAGTTTATCGCTTTGGGAAAATCAAAATTAACAAATAGCACAGCGCACTTGTGGGAAATATTTGACACTGCTAAGATGTTTGAAGACAAAACGGATCACAGAACATAAAAACAGAGTTAATCAAAAAAACATCACACGCCCTTGAGGAATGCATGAAAAAATGTATGGACATCCATTTTAAATCGATTTTCATATTCGAACCGCACCCGGAAGCATTGTTATGTAAATAGCAAAAGCATCATGTTTTACGATTCTCCTCTCTTCTTCCCAGTTATTTCGTGACGGTCCAAATTAACGCTACTTTTTAAATCATACATGCAACGTACGTAAATAAGAAAACTGTTTTTCACTTACACGATGATCATGTTTTGATCGCCGCCTTCCGCCTCTACTTCAACCCCCTTTTCACTGCTTACACACCCTTCCCACAAGCACGATGCACATTTCCTTCCCTCTCGCAACACAGCTCGCATTAAAACACAAACATACACACACACGCGCGTTGCTCGCACACATTTGCGCGCATCTTTCTCTCATTGCTTCTCATCCATCGCGACCAAACCGTTTCTCACTTCATTCGCTCACAACACAATTGTGCTCACCACAAATGCACAGAAACATCACCATCATCGTTCGCATCACCCACCGCCGGTTGAGTCGACGTTTGCTTCACCTGCAACAACACCGCTGATGATGACGTCGGCGATGACCGCGACGACAAACATGACGATGAGGAAGACAGTGCACTAACACCACAGCTGAGCAGCCGGAGCGACATAAACGGCTGATAAGAGAGCGGGACGTTGAGCACCAGACTATCGCATTTGCTTATGCACATTTCCGCGAACGACACTATGAAAAGACACAAACATCGTCCACAGAATGCAACGAAGCATACACACAGTCACACACACTGTTGTCCGACCTTATTATTCGCTTGCTACGATGTTACTATTAGATGCCTTTCCCATACATGAGAGCAAACGAAAATTAAGCTAAGCCCAATAGAACTAGACCACCGCACACTATGGAAATGTGTTTGTATTTCTACTGAGCCATCTTCATTTTTTCCCACGACATTTGCCGTGGGCTGTCGCTAGGCATACACACGCGTTGCTGATAATGGAATGATGTTATCAACACGCACCACCACCACCAACACGAAACAGAACGCACGGTGGTCCACACCACTAGAGAACGCAAGCAACACTCACAACTCACTAACGGGGCTCACTGCTGGCTCTTTGGCTCACGATTTATACCACACCACCACCCCCCAGGGCAGTGCGACCATGCGCGGCAAATACGCACAAGTTTTCGATGCTTTCTTTTGCTATCCACAGCACCACAGCATACCTTTTCTAACACTATCAGTAGGGAAGAGGGTAAAGAGCGAAACGGAATTACGTTTTTATAACCTACTCGCCCGTTTACAGCATAGCCCTCGACCCCTCACAGCGCACACGAACGCGGTCACACATACACGAGCACACATGCGTTCACTTTCATGCCATTGCTTTTTTTTTAGTACTCTACATTAACATTACGCACATGTCGCACATACGAAGACCGTCGGTTTCTTGCGATTCGTAAGGTGTATTTTCGTGTGGATTGGAAACACAAAACAATACACAACACGCCTTGCACACTACTTTCGTTTCGTTTTCTAATGCTATTCACAATGACCAATGCACACCAGTCTGGAGTTTGTTTTCCCTCGTTTTTGGTGTGCTGCTGCTGGTTCTCTTCCTGCAAATGATAAAGATTACTTTTACTTTAATTTATAAACACACCTAAATAAATTACATACACAAACACACAGCCATACGTGTACTCGCGCGCACGCCCATACAACGTAACTGAACCTTCACCACTCGGTGGAAAAAGGAGAAGAGGCTACGTGAGATGTGAATGGCGTTGAGAGGCGCGCGCGCCGCGTATCTTCTTCATTCGGTACGCGTTTTTCTTTGCCCATAAAAAAACGGCATCGCATTCACACACTCACACACGCTCGCGCGTACACATGTACAATACGCACACCGCCAGCGACGGTCACCGACACCCGTGTTTCTCACGACCAGCAACACCACTACCTCATTCTACGGATAACAATTTTTTGCCTGCATTTTCTGGGTTATATTTTACTTTAAATGTTGCCTGGTGTTTTCCAGCGATATCTGGCAAACTTTTTAAGATATTTTGTTTTGATATGATAACGAGCAAATGTTTAAAGCCAAAGAATCACAAAGTTGAATGTTGAATCTCAGTTTTTTTAAAGCCGTTTAGGATTTGGTTACACGAACATATGCGTATAGGAGTCATATTTAAGTATGGTTATAATTTCAACTTTAAATCACTGTAGGGAACAATAGAGAAATTATGAAACACGCAAAATAAATTTGAACATTTCTTATGCTCTTTAGCAAAACAAGCCATTTCATTACAAGCACGTTGAACTTTTCTCCAACATAGCGTATCCTTTCTCGCGTGGGGAAATAAACCAAAACAAGTTTCACAGGGCAGCACTGGTGGCATCAAATCCTATCACATGGTGGTATGGCTATTCTAATGAATCTACGCCATCTCACCACTGTGAAAATCCACACATACATACACCTACGAACCTTCCTACTGCACTATTGCATAGAAATTATGTAGCATTTATAACTTTACACGATTCTGATGTAAAATATTCTTAAATGAAATTCACTTCATGCATCGGAACCAGCCGTGTTCGCAGCAACTCTTGCCTACACACACACACACACACGCATACAAGTTTAGTGAAAAAACAGTATACACAGGGCGGCCGTGGATTTTTCGAACGCACGTAACTACGGCCGTGTGACCGCAGCCACCTCAAAGAATGAGAAACACACCCGCAAGCAGAGCGCAGCCCCCCACAATGGCGGAAATGATGATGGTTCCCCATCGAGAAAACCAATGCATCGGTCACAGCGTGGGGCGTAGGGGAAAGGGTGCGAGCGAAGCGCGTTAGAGTGGTGGGCCCGTCTTCGTCTTTTTTCACCGAAAACCTCTTCCTTTTCCCCCTGTATCACACTAGCGCATCGACAACAGAACGCGAGGCGTGGTTGCGATGGTGTTGGTGTGGTGCACGCATACACATTCACACACGCACACTTAATCCCGCGGAACAGACGACAGGGCTGGCTGGGCTCCGTACGATTTTTCAACACAACTTTTCTCACCTTTCGCACACGTTTTGGCACACGGAAGAGGTATTAATGAACGAGGATGTGCTTCCACAAACGATTTTCCACAACAACAACCAAGTTCGGAAGATTTTTCACGCGGAAAATTAAATTCTTCTGTGCCTACGGTCTGCACACGCACGTCCTGTTCGTTTCTTCACTTTCTCGCTGTTTTTGATGGTGTTGGTTTCGTACTGTGACAGTTCCGAGTGGCAAATGTGTGTGGTAAGGGAGCGGTTGGATCATCGCCAAGTGACGCCATTTTCTAAATTCGCATTTGACAGTTGCTTTCAATGTTAGGAAAACAGCCGTTCGAGGGGTGGAATATAGATTCATGGAGATTTTTCAAATAAAGTAAAATGTTAAAAAAAAAAAACAATTTCGCTAAGCACAATTTGGACTTTATTTTTAAATTGTTGCTGCTCCACGTTTGATAGTTTGCGTCACACAAAAAATGGGACACAAATACTCTCATGCGTGGCGCTAATTTACAGCTTTTTGTACTTTTTGGGTACGATGGATTCGCAGGCGTAATGGCGGTTCGGTTACAATCACGATTCACTACACTATACTTTGCTCATGCGCACACACTAAGAGTATATTGCTCACTGCAAGCCTATAATCCTGAAGCGTTATACCAATAGCATCCGAGACGATAAACCAATTTCTTCTAATCGTTTATCTTCATCTGAGTGCTAGTTAAAAATGATAAAAGATACGGGCAGGAATTGCATGACGAAATTCCACTGTCACCCTTATCATTAATTCAATTGCTTCGATTCTATCCGGAGGGATCAGACGAGGTTCGCTTTTGTGTCTGCAGTTGCAGTTCCGCGATAATCACAGTTAAAATCTAGCGACATACATCTTGTTTAAAAGTTTACCACCTCTTCCTTCTCAAGCTATTTTTTCGTTATTGTTTAATATCTATTTTTTAAATCGCATCTGAATTACGGATTCAGTTTAAACGAATTCAGTTGCATTCTTCTTAGTGATAGGGCGCCACGATATGCCTAATTCCTTCGCATCGCATTCGTTAAAACACGTCGCCGGTTTACAAAATCAATGCTGCTGACAATCACAGGTTAATACGCTTTTCGCACTAGCCAAAGCAAGCTTTGTTTGTAGCGCCACGCAGTAGATAAAACCTCCTTAATCTAACAACTTTGTTCAATAATATAATGAAAGCACCATCTGAGAATGGGAAACGATAAAGTGGCTAGCTAACTAACATTTAACATATGTGGACTAAAAAACTCTTGCTCTCACTCTCTCTCTCTCTCTCCCCTCCTATAGCAGGCCTAATTAAATAATATCATTATTTCTAACGTGATATAATCGATGGTTTCGCCAAGCCTTTATCTGTTGTACGATTGTGCTTAAGGATGTAAAAAGGCAAATTGTGAGAAACGTTTAAGTAATTGCAATGTAAACATGCTCAGTAAAGCGATGCAGCAGAAGCGAGATTCTTAGAGACACGAGCAAAATGTTATTTAAAGTTGGAAACCTTAAATCTAAAGCTAGCTAACTAACAAGCACTGTAATATGTTGAGCAGTGTAAGTGTAACATTCAATCACAATTCATTTTTCACCTAGCAATGTGTAGCGTGTGAGCATCATTCCTGCCCTTAATAAAGTTATCAAATCATTTTACGTTCCTGAAGTAAAAATCGGTGAGATGGATATGTTTCGTTACAAGGGAACCCTTAACGATTACAGGTTACCGGAGTTGTGCCGTTGCAGCACACTGTTAATTTTCATCCTTAAAGGCGAAAGATCAATTTTACCAAAGCGAGGTAACGATCCAAATCGCTTGCTAACTGGTGTCGCTGCTGGTGTATGTGTTGCAGGAGATTCGTTTGCTGGTTCAACATTATTATGTATTAAAATTGTGTTTTTCGCTTTATCCACACACCCATTACTCGGTGAGGATGAGATTCGTGCGAGGGTTGCATATTTTTGGTACAGCTTGGGTGAACGACTCGACCCGGATTCGACCGGATGAGGCGAGGCTTCCTTCGTTAAAAGACACGTGCCGTGTGATGCACGTAGTCGCCGACCGTTTCCTTTCGGTGTACGAAACGATGCTTGTATACGATCATGTGTTTCTAATATTATGTCAGCGGTGGCACGTTGTGCTGATCGAACCGTTCTCGGCAGCGTAGTAGCTAGAGGTGGAGTGGTCATTTTATCCCTTTCGAGGCATTTACTTCTTCCACCACTCGCCGGTGGCGGAGTTCGAGGTACATCATCGTTCGGATAGTATGAGGAAATTTTATCATCCACCGAGCAACGATGCTTTCCCGCACCGTCCTGTGAGGCAGTATAGCTCTGTTCACTGGCGCTGCTAACGCCACTGCTGCTGCTACTGGTGGAGCTTGATCGAATAGGTTCCAGCAGAACTTTTTCCTCCGTTCCTCCCATGCTCATATAAATGGACTCTTCGCTTTCTTGCTTCCCACACAAACGCAAACCTTCCGGTGGCAGTGGATTGTTTCTGTAGATTATCGCCTCATCTAATAGCTTCTGCCGGTTAAACCCGGTCCCAATTGGGCCCATTTCTAGATAACCGTCCAATTCCGACTCCCGTATTGGTGGAGGACGCTCAACACTGGGCGCCTGTAGCATCGAATGGTTATCCAGGATGGAATCTCTTCCCTCCATTGCCGCTACACACCCGACAAGGTTCACCGTCGATGAATTTACCGAACGGTTAAACCCTTCAAAAACACGTTCCGAAATGTTCAAACGTTTCATATCCGGTATCACTAATCCGAAACCTTCCGAACGGTGCTCAAGACTTTTTTCGCGTTCGTAGGCCAGTGGTTCTGAAGATAGCGAAACCCCGGATATATTAATGTACTCTGATGAGCCGAAACAACAATCCTCATCAATGTAGTCAATATCGGGCTGTAGATAAAACTCGGAAGTACACGACCCCACGCCATCGGACAGATTGTCGCAAGATACATTCCCAGTCCCATCCTCATCATACCTGCCCCCCTCCGGTGTTTCGCTTATTTTCAACCGGCTTAAATCGGGACTCGAGAAACTGTTGCGCTTATTATCGGCCAATCGCAACCGGCACACCTTATCTCGATGGATCACCGTAGAGGAAGATGCACTGGTGGTAGAAGGTTTTGGCTCCGCTTTGCTTTCCTTCCGATTGGAGCCCTTTTTAGCCGAACTTTGGGAATCCGTGCTTGTAGTACGTTTGCGGCCAAACATTGATTCTAATCGCAGCCAGTTGTGACGCTTCTTCTTCATTAGCTCTACTTCCGGTGCGGTGTACGAACGTTGCAGATCGAAATCTTCGTTCGTATTTAAACGCTTACGAGGTGGCAACGGTGGCGGTGGTGTACTAATCTCTTCCATAATCGGCTCGCTTGCTGCCGCCGTCACGAGCTTCATTTCCTCGTAGATGCCGGAAGCGATCGATGCCCGGGATAGGCGTGATGAATTGCCGCCAGCAAGATCGTCACGAATTTCCTCGTAAATGCCCGACATGCCAGATACACGCCGCGACCAATTATGTGCCGCGCTGCTGTCCGTTCGTTCCACCACAGGTACGTTAGGTAGCGGGCCAAGTATATCCTGCAGATCCATAATGTTTTGCGTGTTGTCAAGGTTCTGGTATATGCCCATATTATCAGACGCTCCTCCTCCATCGGCTAGTGGATCGAGCGGTTGCATCTCCTGCCGTATCTCGTACATCGGCGTTCGGCTGGCACGCCGTAATTGCATCATTTCCTGTCGGTACAGCTCCAGGTTGCGGATCGATTTCTTCATCCAGCGCAGATGCCGTTCGCAGAGGAGTTGCGTTTCCAGGGCAAAGTATGCGCAGCACCGTTTACGGTTGTTCTTCCAGAACAGGCCATACGAGTGTTGTTTCGTGCGTGATGTGGCCATTTGTACAGTCAAACCGGGAATGTTGATCCGCACGATCAGGTCGGTGGTAAGATCGGTGGGTGAGGAGAAGAAGGAGATGCGCATATAGCACGGGAAGCATTTGACGGCCTCTACCCGTACGAAGTATCGCGACCAGGACTGTGCCATGAAAGGGAATTTAAAATTAAGTTCAATTGAAAACACGTACACTTTTAGTAAACATGCATCACTATCTTACCTTCATGTGGGAAAATTCCAACTTCCTCTCACGGATGTCCAGCTTTACATCCATAAACATGCTTATGGTGTTGTCTTCCATTGTGAGACGCACGACGTTCGGTTACTATGGTTATGGGATGGTATGAAGATGGTTCCTATGTTTTTAAATAAAAAAAAGATTTAGTTCGCATGATAAAAAATCCAGTTCCGTTGGCATCGATGAACTACGGTTATCAGTGTAACGGACACTTAACTCTATTACGTAACTAGTTTGAGATAATAAACCATCAAAACACACGTACAGCATCTTAACAGCCAACTACTTCATTCCCCATTGCACCCAATGTGTGTAGTGCACAAATTGGTGGCCTTGTCGGTATACAACGTCAGCTAATTCCATCCGTATGCGTGATATGAGCCTTAGCTCCGGCACGATCTCCTGCTACAAGATCTAACGGTCTAGAGTAGTTCTATGGGCACAAAGTTTGAAGGACCTTCGATAGATTCCTACCGCTACGACAACACATGCAAACTAGCTACGAGGCGTAGTATTATTGTCGCGTATGCAAACGTGGGGAACGTGGGACAAAAAAACGGCTTATGTTTGACGTGCTATCGTAAACGAACTTATAACGTTGGTCCAGCTGCGGCTGCTTGCGTCATTTGGAAACCGTTTGGAATCTTCGTCAAGGTGTATTTTCGATGGAAGATGTTTGTTTTGAGCATACGATCATTTACGGCAGGGGAATTTTGTTTGACGATGACAAAAATAGTCACCATGACTCGTCTACTTCCACAGCAAATGATAAACGTTCATTGGATGTGGGTATTATTACTGCACCTATTTAAAAATACTTTAAAAATAACTAAGAGCAATAAAAATAAATTATTGCTCTCAAATACGGTTTTTCATTGTTCAAAACCGTGAAAACGCCATGATATGTTCCTTAGAAGCATTTTTTACTTCTTTGTATATCACTGAGAATCCCGCCAAAATCACTGAACCTCACTAATCACACATAATTCCAAATCGAACTTACCTGATTCTATTTTAGCTTCGAGTACGTTCAGCACCACTCAACCACATCATCAGAATGTATTCAGCGAATAAGCTAAGGCAGTGACATTGAACACGTACGCCTCCTTCTACAGTATGCAATTCTCAGCTATGCAGTTTGCCGAAAGGAATGCAGCCGTTTGCCGAAAGGAAACGTGCTGGCAGCAAAAAAAAAACACCTCACAGCATCCGGTGGACAAACTCGGGTACCCTTTTTTTAATTTATTTTGCTTAAAATGCGTAATAAAACAACTTCGTTTTCATTCGGCACGCCACATGCATACGCAACGCTGTTGTGGATGCTTTCTGGACCACTTTGCACTGATGCACCAATTACAATAGCACACGAGACGCTGGTCTAACCGGATGCGAAAAAAACAACCAAAGCTCTTGTCGCCAGTTTTAGCAATGGAAGCAACGTCGTAAGGAGCAACAAATCACACAAAATGGTAGCTTCTCCATTGAAATCAGTTGAAACAAGGCACGTAAAAATGAAACAAACCCGAACGTTGACGACGTCGGTGACAGTGTGTGGAGAGGATGTGTATAGAGGTAAATTTGCACTTTCTGTTTACCACACCCGCAAAAAAGCAACAGCAAAAAACGGCGTTTTGTTTTGGTTTGTGCGCTTGTGCGTGTTTGCAATGACCCAGGTAGACAAATGGTAACGTCAACAAACGACAGTGTGAACTGTCAAAACTGTCAACAACACGCCTTGCATGTACGAAGGCGCATTGTTGGTTTATTGTATGTTTGAAAAGTTTCATTAAAAAACTATTCCAAGTTTTTCTATTCTGGTTACTAGACTGCTAAATTATTAATCACACCTCTTCAATCAAAATTGTTCAAACCACACAACGCGCCCCATTCTTCTCCACGTTCACTCCATTCGACAGTTGATCGTGTTGCGTTGTCATCTATTTGCTTGTTTACTGTTTTCATCGTTTCATCGCTATCCTCGTTTACCTTCCTATTTGTGTTAATTGTTCGAAGTTATTGCTGAAAAATGTCCTCAAAGGAAGCTAAAGCAGCCCTCAAGGAAGCACGCGAAGCTGTAAAAAATAAAAAGTATTCCGATGCAATAAAGCTGTGCAATGTAAGGTCGATATGTGTGTTCAGTCGGCATCGTAAGTCAATCTATTCTTCTTTTCTATTGTAAAATTCTAATAGAAAGTACTCAAAGAGCAAAACGATAACTACATGGCGCTGTTGCTGCTTGGTGCATCCTATCAGGATAGTGATAAGAAAGAAGCGGGTGCATACTTGAAGCGGGCGGTAAACTGTAGCTCCGAACCGATTGTAGCATTGCAGGGACTAGTTAACTGTGCCGATGATACCGAACTGCCCGAGGTGTGTGAAAAGCTACTAACTCTGACGCCTGAGAAGTTTGCCGATCTGCATGCGAAGCTTTTCGGTGTGGCCACCCGGGGAAACCTCGACAAGGCATTACGGCTGCTGGAGAGGGAAGCTACTGATGCCGGCTGTGAGGAAGCAAGGAAGCTTTCCGCCTTCGAGTATCTTGGGAAGCTAGTGGCACAGTATGCAGAGCTCGAAAAAACGGAACCTGCTTTGGTATGATCGAGTATTGTAAACTGATTGAATTTACGCTTTTTTATTAATATTTAGTCAATTAAATAATGCACAGGTAAGCAATGTACTTGAACGTGAAATTTGCAACACTGGCGATGTTTATCAGCACGACAAATTTCATCGTTATCTGAAGCTGCTTCATCGTGAGAAACGGTATGATCGATTAGCATCCATCGCTGCTGCCATGCACGATCGCTTCCCAAACGATATATATCCGCTCGAATGGGTCTGCAAGCTTTACAGCGAACGGATCGTTCCGGAAGGAACGTTGTTGTCTTTACTTCCGCACAAGCTGGAACAATACTTTGACCGAGCGCTAGCCGTTGCACCAAACTCTCCCACCGTGCTACTGGCCAAGGGTAAGCTTCTGTACGATGCGGGTAATCTTCCAGAAGCCGAAAGATATTTAAGACGTGCTAACGAAATTCAACCACTGTGGAGTGCATGCATGACTCTGCTGGCCGAAATTTACTTCCGTCAGAAGGCGTACGGGCTGGCTGAAAATCTGTATCGTAATATGAAAGTGTCGAACCGGAATTACGCCATCGCACTGATGCAGGACGAAAGCGAGGAAAAGCTACGCGAAGCAAACGCTTGCTTTGCGACACTGTACGAAACGGATAAATCGGTGGAATTACTGTTCCATTGGTGCAAAACCAGTCTGCTCCTGGGAGACCTACCTGCAGTCGAAGAAAGAATGAGCGAGCTCGAGCAGGGACAAATTGAACCCGACCAGCTAGATTATCTGCGTGCAGTGCGTGAGAAATTAACCGGCAATGTAGAAAAGGCGATCGAAATTCTTTCACGCCACCAATCGAGCAGTGTCTGCTTGCTGGAGCTTTCTACCGTGCTTAGTAACGTGGAAGCTAAACGCGAAGATAGCTTCCTTGCCGCACTGAAGGCAACCAAACTCGATCCCAACAATGCCGTTTGTTTCTATCGCCTTGGCAAGCTGTACCAGGAGCGAGGCGATGCACTGCGTGCGCGCAAGTGTTTAGAAAAGAGCGTCCACCTCAGTCCGGCAGCACGGAATACTGTAATTCTGCTGAGTGGTCTTTACCGTAAGTACAGCGAATGGGATGCCAATGCCGCGCTACTTTCGACCACGTTTGCCCTATGTTCGGGAGCGGCTTGGGCGCAGCTACTACTCGGGCTGCATCATCTAGGTCGACAGGAGTATGACGAAGCGATCAGCGCATTCCGTACGGTGTTGCGGTGCGAGGTGACAAATCCGACAGCATGGGAGGGTTTGGCGGATGCGTACCTGGGACGTGGTTCGTACTCTTCTGCGATGAAGCTATTTGAGAAGATAACGGAGCGCGATCCGAACAATCCGTATCCGTTGCTGCAGTTGGCCAACATAAAAAATGTAAGCAGTCACATCCTCAACGCCTGAGTAGACGTGTCAAATTACCTAGTTCTTTTTTGCGCTCTCTTTCCATTAGACAGTTAAGCATTACAGGGAAGGGCTGGAATTATTCGAGCAACTGCTCGCCCGACATGCAAACTATTTTCCCGCCATTAAAGGTATCGCCGATTCGCACATGGGCCTTTGCTTCTATCGGCTCAGTCAACGTCTTATTGGGCGTAGCCGCGATCACGCCCAAGCTTGTGTGGAGCATCTTACGAGAGCGATTAAAGTGAAACCAAATTTTATCTGTCTGTGGCACCAGCTGGCCAAGATTCTCGACACAGTCGCATCGTTCCCTTCCACCCATTCGCAGCTGGAAATCGAGGGCAGTTTGGCGGGAAGTGAGCACCGTCAGCAAGTGGTGCTCAAGCGTAACCAGCTTTCCGAACTGGCAGGTCGATGTTACGGTCGCATCGTTAAACAAAATCAAGATAACAGCGTGTACTGGTACGAGCTGGCCGCAAATCACTCCCGCCGTGCAATGGAACTGTTGCCAACAAACGCTAGAGAAGACAACAGCTCGTCCAGTGAGCGGGTCAAATTGTTCAATCTCGCTCACGATATGGCGAAACAGGCGATTAAGCTGGACCCAGCCCGTTGGCAAAATTGGAACCTGCTCGGCGTGATCTGTGCCACGAAGGAGGTGAACAATCTTGCTCTCGCACAGCACTGCTTCGTGGAAGCGGTAACGATCGATCGGAAGACGGCCGCCGCTGCTTGGAGCAATCTTGGCGTGCTGTATCTCAGCCACGGTCCGCTCGGACTGGCCAACAAAGCGTTCGGTCTGGCTCAACAGTGCGATACTACGTTCATCAATGCGTGGATCGGACAGGCCATGATTGCCGAACGTGTCGGCCAGATGGATGAAGCGATGGATCTGTTCCGACACTGTACGCAGCTGGGTTATCATCGCGAGGCGGCCCTTGGGTACGCGCACTGGGTATGCTCGATAGTGAACGAGGACAACTACCACGAGAACGAGCGATACCGGTTCGCGATTGATGCGATGGCCGCCCTGCCCGTTGCATACGATGCTATCGGTTGGCACTGTGCAGATTTGGCCGAACGTTCCTCCGTGGTAGCTTTACGTTTTCTGGGCAATTTAAGCAGCCGATTAAGACTATGGCGCACCGCTTCAGATGCATATCGCCGAGCGGCGCAAGGTGCAACGCAGCCAGCAATAAAGGATCAAATTTTGTGCGATCTTGGTCACTGTTTAATGAAGCAGGGGCGCAATGTAGAAGCTGTTCAGTGTTACGAAAGCATGCGCGGTGAACCCTTCTACAGGGGGGTGATCGGAAGGGCACAGGCTTACTTCCGTACGGCACAATACGAGCAGTCGTATGCTGAGTATGAGCAGGGTTTAAATCATCTCGCCAAAACGGATGCTGAGAAGGCGTATGTTCTGATTGCAATGTCCGCAATGGTGTACGCTTTTCACGGACAAGACAGTGCCAAGACGGTGCTCTTTCAATGGTGAGTGAGAACACGTGGAAAACGAAATACACTGGAAAGCAAGGTTATTAGCCATTCGACAAAAATTTCAGCATCGCACAACCGCAGGCACCGATCGAGGCACTGTTTTCGGCCTGCGCACTTGGTCTGCTGCACAAGGATAGGATGCTTACGGAACTTGTCATCAAAGAACTACGCAAACACGAAGGTGACCCCGTGCATGGTCATCATGTGGCGTTCTTTGTTTCGGAGTTTTACTGGCAAACTGTTAGTACAATTTTCAAACAAAAAAATCTTTTACTAACATTGTTCATACATTTTTTTAATTCTAGCAACAAACACGACAGTGTTACACATATCTTCTCTCGCAAATGCATTGCTATCCACACCGTCCGAAGTTATGGCAAATCCTTGCCATAACTTTGCTCAAGCGCTTCCGCACATTGGAAAACGATTTACGCTTAGCGTCCAACGTGGCACAGCGTGCGGTAACATTGGATTTATCGGACCGGAAACGCCGTACACGTGCTGGCGATGCGGCCAGATGGCTTGCTGTGGCGAGTGAAGCTATCCGCCCGGTGGATGATCGACGGTGCCGCATTTTGGCACAGCAAGCAGTGCACGCTGATCCAACCAACCGTGAAGCATGGGGGGCATTCTTGCAGGTGACCCGTTAATAACTGATGGATTGATTTTACGCAATATATATTGCAAATAAAGAGCAAAGGTGGAACACAAGTATGTTTGAACCATAGACATATATTCTCAGGCAACCGAAAATTGTGTTTTCTTACTGACACTTACTTTTTGAACATTTGTAGGGGTCGTTGGAAACCAACTGCCGAGTGCCGTTGTACCGGTATTTCGGAACACTCGCTAAACCCAACCTCCTCGCTCAACAGGTACCGTTCGTACATTGTGGGCAAAAATGTAATGTTCTGGAAGTTTCGCGCAATCGTTTCGTTTAGATTCTTGCGCCGTTTGTAGCTGCTCCATTGCTGTGCTTCCAGTACGAGCAAGCCACCCGGATGCAGCTGTCGATACATGCGCTTGAACGCCAACCGCAACCCATCGTCACCAAAGTTGAGTTGCATCCATTTCGTCACCGATAGGCAGAGGATCACATCGAACATAGGTTTTTCCAGCTCGAGCAACGACGGATCGTCGTAAATGTAGTTGGCGCGTTGAAATTCAACCAGTTCAACGCCTAGGTTTCGACCATCGATATCACCCATTCTATTGCCAGCGATGAGGGTTGTTTTCCAGTGTTTCCGAGCATCCCTTATTAGATCACCATCGATGTCTATTCCAACGATTGAGGCAGGCCGGCATGCCAGAGCTAGTTGTACCGTAAGCGCACCGTTGTTGCAGCCAATGTCTAGAATTCGCTTCGATTCGAACAGTTCGCGCCGTTGAACGAACGCCTGGAGACGTGCATCTTCCGCCGGGGTTGCATCTTGATTGCGATAGCCGTAGTAACGATTGTAGTTGCCGTATGGAAATAGCTTTTTCTGTCGTTTGCTTCTTTCCTTTACCGCCTTTTTGGATGCTTTCTGTTGCTAAGGCCAAAGAAAACAATGGATTCGAAATTGACTATGCCATGTCGCCCATTGCTGTACGCTTTGTGTACTTACAATTGCTGATACACTGTGTTCTGTGGAATTTGATGAAGTATTTTCTTGTGCTTTGAGAATCTCGCTGTGCGTGCCATGTTCTTGATGAGTATTTGTCGTCGAGATCATGTTTAAATGTTAACTTTTTAACCGAGTACTATGCCGTGTCCAATCGATTATCTACTGCGCTTTACCGGTGGATTTTATCAACAAAAACAAATCTCCTGTACGGCACCTACCTAGGCAACAAAATCAACATGCCTTCTCGCTCTGTTGGTTATGATAGCTCGTTGGACAGAGCGAAATGTTGTTCCCTGGGTAGCTTGACAGATCGGACATTAATTTTGCCATTCCTCTTCAAAAATATTTCACTGGGTGAAATGTTTCGCATGGATGAAATATGTGATTCAAATATACGGTTTTTTAAATCAAATTACCGATCAACTTTACGAAGTAAGCTGCATTAACACCCGCACATGATAATTCTACTTATATATTTCCAATAATGAAACACATTTGTGGTGTTTCAAAATATTAGTTTCTCTTGTCATGAGCGGAATGTATTTCTCCAGCGCATAACCATCATATACGATAACTTTTTTTTTCACTTTTTGACAACATACACTATAGTTTCGTATAAATTTGGTATTATATTAAAATAAAAATTATACACGAAAAAATATAATATACACACACTATACAAGTAACGTATCTAACAAAACGTGTGTTGCGCACGTCAGCCGTACCGAGCGCCATACCGGGAGCCATGCTCAACCCGAATCCTAACACACTCTCCTGTCTAAAGCACCTGATGCACACTTAGCAGTCAGTGCTAGTGTGCGTGAGCACGCTATCTGAACGCACACTGAACCTCACCTAGTGGCAGCAGCCATACCCTTGCACACTAAACGAAAGAGGAAAAAAACTACTTTTTTAAGATTTGAATGCAGAATTGTCATATTTATTCAACACTCTTAAGGATTTAATTATGCTACGTGCATTGGAAAATCAGCATGCAAACGATAGCTTGTCCAGTTCCACGACATTCCTTCAATTTGGTTTGACTTTCTTTAAAGCATCTCTCCTATAATTTAAATGGCGGTAGCAAAACCGACACGATCATTACCCATATCGAACTCGGTGTAGTATTTACCAATAAAAACATCTCCCAAAATCCACAGAGGACCGTTCGGTGGCGGAATATCGATGCCCATAAATCCGGAAAGACAGATCGTTTTGCCCATCTGAGCCACGCGTAGAATGTAGTCAGCACCTTCCAGCGTGAACTGCTTGCCGCCGAGGGTGAACGTGATCTTGGGCAGGTTGGGAATCAGTGAACAGTCAACCATGTACTCGCCGTTCAGGATCGGTGTGCCGCCGATAGCCTTGTTGATGGCCGTTACCTCTGCTACCGGGCCCGCAATCAAGCTGGTACCGGTATCGGCGATCGCTTCACAGCCATTATTGCAGTACTGGCTGTCACCCACGGTGACGGAATCCATCTTGAACTGCCAGTACGCTTTACGGTCCACGCTCAAATAAGTGAAGTCACCGGTATAGTGCTTGGAGTCCGATCCACCGAAAATGATCTCACCACCTTCGGCTGCACTAGGATCACGGTTCAGATAGAACGAAAACACTGGAGCATCGATCTTGCCCTGGTTGAACATGTTGTAGAATACGGGCATTACAGCATCGACGGAAATCGACTTATAGGCCAGTCCCAGAATACCATCAAACTTAGCGGCCACAAACACCAGTCCGGGCTCTTGGATGGCTTCGGCAAACGTTTGCTTCTCCACTGCTACACCACCGACCGTAACCGTATCGGTCGACAGGTAGCCAGACAAACTGCCTGTACCGTACTGGATGTGGAAGGTCGTACCATTTTTCTCGAACGAGGATGACTTTTTGGCGTCGTACTTGTTGTGCATCAGGCAGGCAATGTTCGTGAAGGAACATTGCTTCGACGGTACCCACAGATTGGACGAGCCGGTATCAAATACTACCTTGAAGCTTTGGGGTGGTGTTCCGATCGAGATAGCACCAAAGTATTGAGCCTACGGAATGCGCATCGAAGATGAAAATAGCGTTAAACTTGTTTCTTTCACCGCAATAAGCAAAATATAAAGGACACTCACATCGAGATAGTTGGACAACGGTTCCGGAACCGGACCAGTTGCATCTCCATACTTCAGACGGAGCTGCCTAATTTCGGTACCAACGCTGCGAAAATGGTCACGAGCAGACGGAGCTTTATGTAAAGCAACTCTATACGGGACCGGGTTGTGGCATGAGAAAGAAAAGAACGAAATTACGGTCAGATTGTGATTGCTTTGGAAAACATAACAATCAAAAACAAAAACATTATTATCAAGCACCGGGGCCACAACGAGATGAACCGAATCTGTGCAGTGAAATGTAATAAAAACTGTGTTGAATGAGGCTGAGAGCCATGAAAATAATCGGTAATGAGATAGTGATTTGTCAATCATCTAAAGTATCAGGCAGCAACCGAGCAGTAAATGTATGAGGTATATGAGTCACTTGCAACGCCATTGGCGTGCTTGGTTCTTTGTTGTTTTGCGAGAACGCAGTTGGTTCATCTATTCGGCCAAATACACAAACACATACTGATAGGATGGTAATTAAATTATAACGACCAAAAAGGTACAAAAAATAAACCAAGCATGAACCATGATAAAATGTTTCTCTACGCCTTACCTCACAAAATCGGCATAACCGAGAACAGCCATCGCCAGAAGAACGATGGCGACGCCGAAAGTGCGTGCCATTTTGTACTGCTTTCTGTTGAACGAATTCTTCACAGCCTCTAATCGTCAATTTGTAGTGCTAAAGAAATAAGAAAATATTATTCTAATTTATACACATTCTTAGGTTACACAAGTAGCTAAACTGAGCACTATCGCTTTCGGAGCGTATATGTTTTGTCAACGCAGAACTGCTGAGTCGTAAAAAACAAACAAGAAAGCTCGAGGTTAACTAACGATGAACATTTTTCAGTATTGTTTTGTTTGTTGCAACTCAATACAAAAAAACTTTCTCAAAAAATAGGGTGTATTAACCTTCCTCTCTAGAATCTCACCAAAGTGTTTGATGTTGTGAAAAAATAAGACTGCACTTTTGCGGCTTGCACTTGCTTACCTTTTTATAGAGATGCGCCGTTTCTTTTCCGTTCCTGGAACTGACATCTAACACTGCGTACTAAGCTTGTACGTACACCGGCACATCGTTAGTTTTGCAAACGTCTCCGATTTAGTACGAAACGGCCGAAAACATATTTGTTTTTGCTCAAAACTAACAGAAAAAATGTATGTATACGATGAAAATGCTCAACATTAAACATAAACCGATACAAACATCAGAATAATGAAATTGAACACATATGAATAATACACAAGATGCTTAAAGACTATCTTGCTATACACACCTTGATCTGACAGCAATTTGCCTACTGTCATCTGCTATTCATCCAAATCCACAGAGCAAAGAAGAAAACTCTGTTACTGTCAAAAAGAGGAAACAAGATAGAGAAGAAAAGTTCGGAGCTTGTCTGCGAGTGTGCAGAAAATTCGTAAAAGAAAAACTTAAAAGTCAACTAATATACACATTTCCAGTGACCGCCAAACTGACGCTGAACGAAACCGAAACGGTTTGGTGTGGTGCTACTGCTGCAACAGCTGTCCTACCAACGGTGGTGTGGTGTCTCTTTTTGCAGGGATTTCTCGTCTCGTCTCGTCTCGTCTGGGCGGCTTGTGTGCTCTGGTTGCCGAGCCCGCTTCCCTCCATGATGGCAGCACCAGTTTAACGTCTTGGTCGCCGTGTAAAAATGTTTCTCAGCTAATCCTTCTTCTTTCTTCTTTCTATATGATCGCGCGCGTGTGTACAAATGGTGGTGTAAACACGCCCGAATTTGTGTGAAAATATCGAAAACAAATTGAAACACGCCTTTAAACGCTGATACAACATACCTTATTGAACTTTTTCAATCGATCGGCTTTTGTGTGAATGTGTGAACTCTTCCTCTGCGGAATTAATTGCTCTGGTCGTTGTTGAACATTATTTTGTGTACTCCGATACGTACCTGTGTGGATGTGTTTCTTGTGAACGGGGTCTGTTCCGGTTCGATTGCTGTTCCGTGGTGGCGTTTGGTGTGACCTTGGTCCCGTTCACTTACCGGATGCCACACGTTTAATCCCAAAAACCGCCGCCGCCACGATGATACAGACCATACAGGATGTCAATGACTGTGTACCGCTGTACCTGCCACACAGCTTGTACCTCAAGCCGTTGGCCAAATTCAACATTTCGGTTGCACTACCCGCCTCCATCACTGGCAAAACCATCTCCAACTATGACGTTATGGAAAAGATGCGCCAGATGATACTGCCGGACAAGTTCTCCCTGCTAAAGGTGATGTAGCTAAAAGCCCTTTAAAACTATTCATGGCGGTATTTAATTTATCGTTTTCTTTCCCTACGCTACACGCAGGTTTCGAAGAGTACCGTCGGTTTCATACGATTTGAGGGAGAACTGGAGGATAAGGGCAAACTGAAAACCGTCCTGTCACGTCTCGACGGTCGGCCACTGCGACTGACTGGGTTCGAGGAATCAGTGAAGGTGCGGGCATCGGAAGCGAAGGACGAGTTTCCAACACGGCATGATTGGGATTCGTTTTTCCGCGATGCCCGCAACATGGACGAGATGAAGGCGGGCGAAAGGCCGGACACGATCCATTTCAGCAATATGCCGATCAAGTGGTTCTGCCCGCGCCATGCCGAGAACGATGACGGCGCTAAGCCTAGCGAGAGCATCTTCAAGCGCATCTTCGAGAAGTTCGGCGAGGTACGGGCGGTCGATATTCCGATTTGCGATCCGTACCGCCCTCAGATGAAGGCGCACATGTCCGGCATGAAGAAGTTTAGCTTCGATCAGGAGATGTACTTCGAAGGGTATGTTGTGTGTGTTTGTGTGTACAGGCATCTGTCCGTTTCTCATCCCGAGGCGACAAAGGAAGCCAGCAACATGGGTAGAGGATCCCGAGGAAGCCGATGGTGGTCACACCCAATAGTGTGAACATCACGTGTCTAAAGAGAATCCCTGTTTCGCTATGTGTTTGTTTTTTTTTTTTCTTCTTTCTACTTTCTTTCTCTTCCGCGGGGTGTGATGCGCCGGGCTTGTAGGTATGTGCAGTTTTCCGAGTATGTCGGTTTTGTAAAGGCAATGGACGAGTTCCGTGGCATGAAGCTGGTGCGGAAAGAAGGCGAACGCAATTTGGCCGTAACGATAGCGGTGGACTTCGATCGGACTAAGCATCTGAGCGATGCGACGGTGAAGAAACGACAGATCGTACGCGACCGACTGATTGCAGTGGATCGGGAAAAGGAGGAGCTGGAGAAGAAACGATTGGCAGAAGAGGAAGCACGCAAGGAGCAAGAAAGGTTTGAATTGTTTCTAGATACACGTATGAGATTAATCATTCTCTTAGATTGTTTCATAAGTGATTAGTCTTAAGTGTGCTTATCTTAACCAATTTTGTTTACTGATACGCAACAGTTATTATTTAAATTTCATACAATACTGAGCCTTATATTCATAGTTTACATGCAATATGCTTGATGTGTTCGCTCCCAAACACAGGAAAAAGCAAGAGGACTTGCGTCAGGCTGAAATTGAAAAGCAGCTGGAACGTGAACAGAAACGAAAGGAGAAACATTTGCAGAAGCTGCGGCAGAAAGAGTCAGAAGAAATAAACCAAAAGATCCGGTTGGAGGAAAAGAAACTGCTCGAGGCGCAGCGTAAGCTGGAAAGCATTCGTTTGCTTGATGCACTGTTTGATCGTATGAAGGTAAGGAAGCGATATTGATCGATACAGTTAGTATTTTGTGTTTGATTTTTTATTATTTATGTTTAATTTTTTGGTTGATATCTTATTACAGTTGAAACAATCGCTAGAAAAAGGAAAGCGGAAAAGCATCGCATCCAGTGATGGAGAGGGTAACGATACAATGAGCACATCTTCCATAAAGGATCGTCAAAAGAAGGCCAGCAAGCTAAAGGCCACACAGGAAAAGGAACTAGCAAAGATGCGCTTACGGCTGAAGCAGGCAAAGGATGGCAGCGTGCTTAAAAAGGTTCTCAGCACGGGACTGGGCGTGAAGGTGGAACGCTCCAGGTCACCGAGCATCAACACGATCAGTTCCGATGACGGCATTCTAAGTGATACTCCGAAGACGAAAAAGAAACGTAAATCACAGACGAACTCGTCCAAGAAGTCAGATGGTTCAGGTTCCTCGTCGTCGGAAGGTTCTGGCGAGGAGGAACTGCTGTCGGGTGACGAAAAGGGAAAACGTGAGGAAGATCCACCGATACAACCACAGTATCCGGCGCAACCGATGCCGTACGATCGCGGTGTCGGATACGGTCATCCGATGGTTCCAACGGCGGGTTATCCACCAGGTAGCATGTATCCGGGGATGGAATGGGCAAGCATGAGCTACCCGTACACGTACGATCCATTTTATGCCCAGTACTACAGCTCAATGGCGTATCGGGGAGCATATCGCACGGCAACCAGAGGACCTCGGTATCCCCGTGGCGGACCAGGAGGTGGAGTGTCTCGTGGACGCGGTAGCGGATATCGTGGCCGGGGAGGATACGATTACTACCGCGGGGGAGGAGGACGTGGCGGAGATGATTACGATAATGACCGGCGGTCATACTCACGATCTAGATCCCGGTCGCGTTCGCGTTCTCGACATCGTCGCCGGTCCAGTCGCAGTCGAAGCCGTCGTTCGCGCTCGCGAAGCAGTCGTAGTCGAAGTCGCAGAAGAAGCCGAAGCCGTCGATCACACTCGCGTTCCAGCTCACGATCACGGTCGAAATCACGGTCTCAGTCCCGTTCTTCCAAATCCGATCATCGTCGTAGTCGTTCGGAATCTCGATCCCGATCGCACAGTCACCGCCGAAGTAAGCGAACGCGTTCGCGTTCTCGCTCTCGCTCGGACGAACAAGCAAAAAAATTGGCCGTGCAGATGTCGAAACCGATGTCTAAAAATCTGGTCTCAACCATCCGAGGGGCAACACCACCATCCCGATCACGTTCCCGTTCACGTGGACACTCACGCTCCAAATCACGGTCACGTTCACACTCCCGCTCGCGATCAAACTATAAGCACCGTTCATCCCGGCGCCATCGCTCGTCCCGATCACGTCATAATGGTTCCGAGCGGGAGCGGTCGAAACCACCGAAGGAACCACCAGAACCAATAGAACCGATGGTAGTGGGCCCGATTGGACCGAGATCACCACCGGAACCGGCACCGGAAATGCTACACGCCCAAGATGGAGAAGATGGAGAAGAAATGGTCGGTGGTCCGCCACCTGCCGAGCCGAACGGTATCAGTATCGGTGGGAACGCTATCGACGACGATGAAGAACCTTCGATGGTGTCGGAATCGTTCAAGAAGCATCGTATCATTGTGCGCACCGACACTCTCGGTACGAAAACTACAAAAGAGATTGAAGAAGAAGTACGCGAACGCCTGTTGCGACAGCAAATGGAGCGTGAACTCGAAAAACGCAAAGATCGTGAACTCGAAAAACGCAAGGAGCGCGAACTCGAGAAGCGCAAAGAGCGCGAACTACAGAAGCGGAAGGAAGCCGAAGAGGACGACATGGAAGACGAGGAAGAGGAAGAAGAGGAGGAAGAAGAAAGTGACGTTGAGCAGCAACATAGGCAGCGACAACAGCAGCAGAAGCAACATGCAGCCGCTAAAGCTTCTGACAGGCGTGTTCGCAATCACGCGAAACCTTACGAACCGTCTTTGCACGGAAATGGACAAAAACGAAAAGACGAAATCCATCGGAGTAGGAGTGAAAAGATGCCGGAACGTAACGACAAACGGCAACGAACGAAACTGCCAGATGGTGGTCGTTCGAACGGGAAGAAGAACGTTCGACGCGAATCATCATCCTCGTCCGACTCGGAAGACGATAATGAAGAGGAGGATGAAGAGGAAGAAGAAGAGGAAACATCTGGAAGTAGCAGCGGTGAAGAGGTCATCGATCACAGGCGTAGAAGAACTGCTGACCGGCCGCGAATAAAATCTCCACCTGAGAGTCCTCGCGAGCGACGGCGCCGTAGGTTTGCAGAGGAACCGTCCGTGGACCGAAGACATGCGAAAGAGATTGGAGGAAACTCGGATGGTAGGCATGCGGCTGTGGAAGAAAAACGGGGACGGGTTCCACTACGGCAACCGTCCGGTCGCACCTCAAGAGGTAGGTCTCGCGAAGATCGGCACAGGAGCGGAAGTCGTCCGGTCGAAAGAGAGAGTAGCAGTCGTCAGCGTCGCTCACCAAGCGGCGCTAGAGGACGGCACGTACAACAGTTGCGCCAGCGTAGTCGAAGCCGAGACCATCATCGTAAATCGTCACACGCCCGGCCAGAAGAGCACAGAAATGCTGGAAACAGTGGCGATGAGGCCACTGTACGCCGAAGAGGGGAAGTAACGGTAGGGAGCAGACACCATGGTGGCTACCGCGGAAGTCGCCGTTCGTAGTCAGCGCTCCTTACAGTGGTTTGATCATTATTGTCATCCGTAAAGGGCGTAATTGTGTAGTATGAAAGTGTGTTAGAAGCAAGTTAGCGATAATAGAAGAAATATCTCGACAATTTTCTTTCAATCCATGCAAAACGCAGAGTTTCGCGAACAACAATTTGTGCACCGTGACATTAGTAGGATACTCATCATCCCGAAGAGTCTCGTGTCAGGGGTTAATTTTCTTTTGTAGTGAAGGCACAGGAATAGAGTTAGAGGAGAGAGATTTGATGACCACAGCACTGCCTGTGCGAATAACAGTGTGTAAAAGTGTATAACATAACGTGTATGTTTAGATAATAAATCTTCTTTCTCAGAATTAAGTTTGCCTCAACGGCTTTCTTTTTTAACGATACTAATAAACACTTAAGTAAATCTGCGCGAGAAAACTATAGCAGATCCCTCGACGGAAGCCCTAGGAGTAGAAAGTCAATACTGAAGTCTGGTTGCCCCGCACGAGCAGCATTGGTGGCATATCTTTTGAGAGCATCTCCAACCAGGACATGTACAGCGAGGCCGAAACGGTACCCTGACGGAGAAAAGAAAAGCAACATTGAAGGCTTCACACACGAGAATGCTGTAGCAACTTCCCCGGTAGCTTACCAATCTTGGCATCGGCATGGACATCACAATTAAACGCGCCTCAACCGAATGCTCTAAAAGCATCTCCCTTAGCCGCAGCTGGCGATGGGTTTTTTCCGCAAGCGCAACCCGCTCCGGCGAGCTTAGCTCAGGCGGACTCAAATGGGCCGGCATGTGTTCGAAGCTTTTAAGCAGCTGCTGGTGCATCTGGACCGTTTCCGGTTGTGGTGGTTGCGTGACGTCCTGCAGCATTACGAGCGAGGAGTAGTCGAGCCGTAGCTTCGATAGCAGATTTGCCATGCTGGATGTACAGGACGTGATGGAAGTTAACGATCAGCGCGATGCAAGGTACGGATCAAGCGATTACTTACTTTTTTTGCTCCAGCTCTAACTCTCTCTGTTGGTTAGTGAGGGCAAACACACGCACCTTACAGTCGGCCCATTTAGAGCGCATCGATAGGATGTACGGTATCAGCATCGTTAGTCCGCCATCGTCGTACAGCCACCACACATCGATCGTACCTTTCGGGTGCTTGCACTGGAATACGTTCAAACGGTCGTGTAATTCTAACTGCAGGCTGGATCCGGCCTGCGTTGAACACGTGATGCTTTCCCGGCTAGTGTTGGAAGGACTTTCCGTTCGGTCAACCTTCTTGGCGATTTGGAATCCAAGATTGGAATCGACGTACATGAGCTTGTTGGCTGATTGGTGCGTTGTGTCCATGGTTTGCTGCAAGCTCGATAAGGAATCGTTCGCGATCGTTCCAAAACTGCCGTTTGTGTTGGCATCGGAAGACAGATGTGAAAAGTCCAGCCCATTCGGGAGTCGCAAGATTGCCAACGACATCCGATTGTCGAAAACATCACTGTGAATGAGAATACGTAGAAGCAGCATAAAGTGTCGGTTGGATATTCAGTAATGTCAACTCACTGGACTCACTTCAAAACATTGTAATAGGTCTGCAACTCCTGCACAGGACATCGCATCCAGTCGGCTTTGTAGCCAACTAGTACAATGTTAGGCGACAGCTTCCCAACTCCAGACGTTTGTATTAGCGCACGCACCCCTTTCTCAAGCCCAATACCATCGATCAGCTGATAAAATCCCTGTGTCTTGCGCTTCTCCATAAAGCTACGGCTATCACTCGATCGCAGCTCTCGCTTCCTATGTGACAACCGTTCCCGCACAACATCGCCCACAATTAGCAGCGCCTGGCTCTTCGTTATCTGATGCGCCAGATCGATAAGGGCCGGTCGGCTGGACGGCCTTCCGGTGAGTACCAGCACCGACGGATGATAGTTCTTAACGTGATCACCGACGCACTGCAGCTTCAATGCCGCCGACAACGCACTCTTGTAGCTTTGCGCTTGCGTGGTAGATCCCCAGTTAACATCCGGCTTCCTGTAGATAACGGCCAGATGGAGCACAAAGATCAGTACCATCGTAACACCGGTCGAGATGATATCGATCAGGAACATGATCAGCACACACAGCACCGTACCAAACAGGCTGACCCACTGGTTGTAGAAGCGAAACGTTGGCCGCCATCCGATCGGTTTGACGGTGGCCGCATGAAATGTACAGAAATTGATCAGCGCGTACGACGCGAGATAAAAGTTGGAGATGAGCGGTGCCACAAGGTTCAGGTTGGCTAGCAATACAAACAGTGCTGATACGCAGAGCACTAGGGCATAGCTTCGATACGGCTCGTTTCGTTTACCATACCCTTTGGCGAAGAACGTCAAACCGGGATATAGGCGATCCGTACCCAGCGCTTGAATGATGCGCGGAACAGACAGTAAATTCGTCAATGCCGTAGAGAGCGTAGCGGCAAAGCAACCAGCATAGATAACTGCACCGGAAACGGCCATCAGCTGCATGATGGTGTAGTCGTTGTGTAGCCCATAATGGCAGTGTTCTGGCTCCTCCTGTTCGCTAAACGCTCGTCTACAGCTAGCGAACGTTCCGTTGACCAGCTCCGACAGATCGCCCGATGCATCACGATAGCTAGCCGAACCAGCCAATAGTACGAACGCAACGTACGAAAGGCCGGAAATTAGTAGTGCCAGCAGCGTTCCCTTCGGTATGGCCGTGGCCGGATCCTTCAGCTCACCGCAAATGTTCGCCCCTGCCTGCACACCTGTCACGCTTGGGAAGAATATGCCAAATACACTGAAAAAGTCCTGCTCGATGCCCTCGCTGTAACGATAATCCGGGCCAAGATTGTCCACGAACCGGTCGGCCGACAGTCCGGAAAAGCCCTTACCACGATCGGCATCCGTTCGCGGTCCTAGAAACACACCCAATATGAATCCCCCGATTGCGATCACGATCGCAACGACGAGCACATTCTGGGCCTTCAGTTCCCAATCCATACCTACTGCACAGATGATCACCATGATCACGATTGTTACCGTGCCGACGATGCGCATATCATTAATGCCGCCGTCAATGATTTTCGCACCAAAGCTACCTGTAAAAGTGTTCAGTTACTTTGATTCCAGACGTTTCTCAAACGCATGTACGAACTCTTCCCCCACTTACCAAGCAGCTGATTGAGTGAGCTACAAAATCCGATCGTATTCATCGATGCTGATACGGAGTTGGCAAAGGCGAGCACAATCCCGACCGCACCACCAAACTCTGGCCCGAGTGAGCGTGAAATGAGATAGTAGATGCCACCACCCTTTACCTGTCCATTTGTGCAGATGGCCGACAGGGAGAGTGTTGTGATTACGCACACCAGATACGAAAGACCAATGATGAGCAGTGTTTCGAGAATCCCGGCCAGCGCTACGATCCAGCTAAGGCGCAGGAACAACATGACGCCCCAAATGTTGAGCAGACACGGTATGAGTACACCCTGTATCCAGCCCAACCGAATGCCATGGTCTGTTCCGGTTTGACAAGGGGCATTCCTATCATTCGCGCCCTGGTGGGGAAAGGTTGATGAGTACGGTGCACAGGCAACAATAATTTATTAACCATGTTTACCGTGTTTTGTTCATCTAGGTCACCGTGCAGTTCACCGATCGAGGGCCGGCGGATTGCTTTCTGTGAGGTGCGATAATGCTCCAACCGTGGAAGCGGATCCCTGCAAATGATAAGCGATAGCATAGAGTGTGTACTTAACATAGTAACGGAGATTGACAACATTGTGCCGTCCTCCTGCTTCGTTGTGTTCCCCATGCACTACAAATCACCGGGCGTCTCCTTTGATATCGTGCCATACCTGGTCAGGTGACTATCGGCATCGTGCGTACGATCACCATTTGTCGTACGATCGTCGTACCCCGACTCGAGATCAATGGAGGTCCAGCTCTGCTCATCATCGACGGTAAAGATCACCCTAGGCACCGCCGCAGTGGGAGCTGTTCCGTTCGACGACTTTCCTTGCTCGCTCTGTACATTTGCCCCATTTTCCACCGGTTGCACCCTTTTTGACCTTCTTAACGATCCCAGCACACGATTGGTTACGTTCACTATACCGTACTGCTCCCAAACCATTATCCACGAGGAGTATCTTAATCTTTTGCCTACTATATGTAACAATGACTAAAGAGGTAAATTTATTCGAAAGCTAGAAAATTAGCACCACAAGCGCTCGTTACGATCACACCTGCCAAACTGCAAAAACCGTTCTGAAGACCAAAAATGCTACCCCTTTAACGACGAGGCGTGTTTTGGATTAAAACAAAACCACACACTCACGATGCTGGACTGTTTTGTCAAGCCGTTCCATAAGTAATTGGTGTAAATTTGGGTTATTTCGGGAAGATCAAGTAAAATGGAGTGCGTGGTTTCGCGACAATCGAACACTGGAGGAAGGTGACAACTGTCTAGGCAAATAGCAGCAAATCAGCTGCTTGATCGTGCGTTACGAACTAGCGCCAAAGGGTGAACGTTTGGCAATGTGTTTGATTGGGTATCAGTGTGGGTTGTGAGCTAGCTGGCTAGTGATCGGTTAGTCTGTATTGTGACATTATGTAGTATACTTTTTACTCTCGTAAATTCGTAAAATGTTCGCCGTACATTTGAGGGAAAAACATGGTCATGGAACAACCCCTTGCAGATCATATTGTGAAGTGCCCGTGCTTGTGAAGGATCACGGAGCCCGTTTCTTCAGCAAAATGAATTGATTAGTTTGTTGTGCAAAATGACAGTTGACTGTGGTAAATAAGCTGTTTGTGTAACTGCTACCAAAAATTAGCATGTGAGGATTAATTTTGGGTTCGCAAATTTAAACACCCTAACTAATTATCTTAACACTTTCACTAGATGTTGTGTACCTTTCACTACATAATTTTTTAGGCAGGGGTTAAGAAGCACTGGCTTGAAAAAAGGCCGGCCGGCCGGTACTGGTTCGCACCAGATGGATCCGTTTAGATCCGTCAAAACAAAAACCACCTTTCATGTAGAGTGCTTTTAAAAACGTGTTGATTAATTAGTGCGAATCATCTGGAACTTTGGCGCTAATTGGCTGGTTTTGTGTCTCACGAAAAACCACACACCAACTTTCACGGTCCTTAGTTGGAGTGGTAACGGTTATACTTACTTCGCTTTATGTGTACGTATTGCAACAAATGATATCTGTAATTTTACTCATTACACTGTGCCAAGTAACTGTTACTTGTTGTATGAATTGTGCTTTTCTGCCCGCGCTCGACGCACCTGTCAAGAGCTTCTTCTCTGGACGATCTCTTCAACTGTACCGATGGTTTACGTACGCGATTACGCTTTTACGTTCACATCGGGATGGATCACCCGTTTGTGCGCGTATTATCGGTACCAGTACGTTTATGGTTTAAACAGCTGCTCGATACGGTTTCAATGCTGCCGTCAGTTCGGCTATCTGTGCCAGAATTTCCCTATGATCAAACGCTATTGGAATGTGGTACGTGTAAGAAACGGTGTAGGAGAAGTAACAAAACGCTTACCAATAGTCTGCAATTTATCATTTATAGAAGCTCTTGTACATTTTGAAGTACCTTTTATATAGGCCATCCTTTCGATGTGTCCGTTTTGTTTCGCTTCAGATAAGCAAGAGGTATACCGGTACCTGTGCTTAAAGGTAAGTAGTGTGTTAATGTAGCTCAATACAACCAAGCTTGGCATGATTTCTCAACGTGCAGGCAGTTGTGTTAGTTCCGGTATGTGTTTCTTTGCTGTGTTCTATTACCAAACGTTCTTTCAATCCCTTTTCCGATACTACCCATTGATGCTAGCCTCTGTTCTTAATGATAGTTTGATGGTCTTGTAACGGAATCCGATTACTTAAATGTTTCTGTTCCTGCTTCGATTGTGACTTCGGTTATGGTCAGTGTCCACATCCCGATCTACGTGTTCATACGGTACCAATCCCATTTAAAGTATTTCCCTATATAGGTCCTC
>KB697450.1:0-10132 GCA_000349165.1 Anopheles christyi
GGTCCCTGTCCGGTGGGTGCGATCAAGCAGGGGCACGTGCACATACCGTACGATGGAGAGTTTATCTATGCAGAGGTTAATGCGGACGTCATTTACTGGTCGATTGGTAATGATCAGAATCCTCCGAAACCGCTGGAAATCAATACGGCCCAGGTGGGGAAAAACATAAGCACTAAAACGATTGGTTCCAGCAAGCGGGAAGATATCACGGATAGGTACAAACATCCGGAAGGTTCGAAGGAGGAGCGCGATGTTATGAAGTTGGCAATGCAGTTCAGTTGTCAGCGGTTTAGTAGTGCTGGGTTGGCGAAACGGCTGCTGGGCAGTATGGTGAATGAGTCCAACGGTACCGAGGAAGCGATACAGCTCGAGATCAAGTGTGAGGAGGAGATGGCACTCGGTACGACGTTCCAGATTGAGCTGATCGCGACGTGCATCAGTCCGGTCAGTTCGGTCGAGTTGACCGGCAAGCTGGTGCTGAGAGATTCTGACTATACGGGGCGGAATACGGAAACGCTGAAGCAAACGCCGTTTGCCGTCAAGCTGGAACCGAGGGAATCGAAATCGATTGTGGTACCGCTGGAGTACAGCGAGTACAGCACGATGGACACGAACAAGACGAACATTAAGGCGATCTGTACCGCGTTGGTGAAGGGCAGTGATCGGACCTACTTTAAGGTGAAAAATTTCCACCTTTCCTCGCCGGCAGTAGAGCTGACCGCGATCGAGCACAGCCTGTCTGGGCCGATCGCGGTACAGGTGGACCTGCGGAATCCTCTTCCGGTGCCGCTGACACGCGGGCGCTTCGTGGTGGAAGGATCGCGCTATACCGATCCGATGGAAAAGCAGGTGAGCAGTGGACAGCTTCAATAATCGGAAAGAATGGTTGTATTTTTATGATGGTTTTTGTTTTTTGCAGTACGATTTCATACCGATAGGTGGAACGGTGCAGTTTATCTATCCGATAAATCTTTCGCACAAGGGTAAAATGGTTGTATCGGCATCGTTCGTTTCGAAGGAGCTGAAAAATGTGCAGGGAGACCTTACGATTGAAATTCCCTAAGCTGTAAATGTAAAGAGCGAAGGATAGTGAGAATTGTTTTTTTGTTTTTTTGGTTAATATTGAAAGGTAAACTAGATGCAATGGAAAGCATTGTGAATCAAAATGATTATAAGCATTTTGTTTATTATTTAATATTACCAAAAAAAAAACGTAAGTTATTAAGGTATAACTTTATTAAAATAAAATATTGAAAGTGAGTTGCTTATAAAAAGTTTGACAGCTTATTTAAAAAAGGAGAAATATATATCGCCAGTGATCTGTGTGGTGATAGGAATCGTGAAAATGTTATGATGAACATTCGAAGCTTTTATTAGTTGAAACATTTCATATGATCGCTTATGATCAAGTTCATAAACGGAAATTATTTTATTTTGATCGTTAGAAAAAAAAACATAAGAGGATCAGTTTCATGGTACTAATACATCAGACAGAGTTTGTAATAAAGAGGTCTGATCTAGTATACGTTATCTGTGGCTCGGTGGTTTAATGCATAGACGGTCGGGCTGCTACATAGGCCGGACAACAATCGATTCCAAGGGCTGGCTGCGTGGGTTTGTCCGTTAACTCGGTTTTATCGAGCTCTCCCAATTATGTCCTGATTATCAATTCTATGGCCATATAATTCAAAGATAGCCCATGACAATCTACGGTTGGTTGAGTCAAAGAAGAAAAATTGAAGATACAGACATTTTTTATAACATAATTAGAATTCAGATTGGAACCGATCCACCACTACCCGTGTTACTACGCTTTGCAAAACAATCTATCTCATTAATCTGACCCGTTATATCCGGTACATCAAATACACATTCCGATTGAACGGAGTTCAATTACACTTAGCTCTGCTCCACAATAGAGCAGCTTAATGTGTATGAGACAGCAAATACGTTTGATGACGTCTTAGTTGGCCACACCAACATACGCATACGCAACAGCCGATATTGGTATTCGAAGAGCGGCAGAGTAATGACATCATCATTCAGCATGATCGTTTCGACCACATCTTGCCGTTCCACCGTGATTCAACACCAAGCTTCATGCTGATTTGACAAATGATCTTATGCTCCAGCACGTATGCTGAGGGCTTTTGATAGGTCAACTCGAAAATGTGCGCACCCTCTTACCGTTCGGTTTGCAACACCTACCCAAGCATCTTAATAGCTCCCCTGTTTCCCTCCCCAAATTCCCTCATTGGCGTGTGCTCCCTATGCTGGAGCTCGTGCCAAAGAAACACAACGATTCGGAGATCAATGTGTTCGTGAGTGTGTTGGTAAGACGCCAATAGGGATGCTGTGATCAGCGAGAGCGCGTACAACGTTCAGACGCACCGGTTAGGCAGATGAAGTTAACCGTTCGACCTGCGCGGAACACGATTCTAGTGTAGTAGCGAAGTTCACGATCACGAAAATTGACTTTGAAAATAAGTATTGTTTTGTGCGGTGTTTAGTGCTGCTTGTGCATTCATAACGTGTTGAGAGGTGTGCACAATGAGTTATTTATACGATTATGTGGAAAGGTACTTGCCCACGTCGTGGCGAAGGAAACGCATCCGACGCCCAATTATATGGTCCTCGCCAGAGTGTAAGTATGGAGTGGAAGTGGTGAAGTTGTTTTAAAATGTTATGCAAAATGTGTGTGAAATTGCAAGAGATCTCCATTCAAACCAAAGTGAAATGTTTAAAAAAATTGAGATAAAAACATAAACCAACGGACTGCCACAAAGCCACGTAGAAGTGCTTTCAGCCGTGTACCTAACCATACACAGCAAACGGGCAAAGTCACCGCTAATCACTGCACCGTCCTACTGGACGATCTCGTACGTGATCTACCGCCCGATCGTGTAGGATATAGTACACAAATCATTATCGATTTGCGGCAGAATTCCCGCGTACGTTGATCAGCGGCTAAAAATAACAAACGCTGCCTCGTTAACACAATCATCCACTCCAGTTCTTGTCCTACCCGTTCAAGTCTTCAAGTTCAAGTGTAGCTCGATTAAGTAATACCTACTGCTGCTGGTGGTCGCAGTGCACAATAAATGCACCCCTTTTGCTGTAATACCGGAAGCACCTTCAGGCGCCTTGATTGGTCATTACGTGTGGACAGCTCACAGTATGCAAATCGTGGCGAATATTTGTATTCCAGGAAGGTGTGCATTCTAACGCTCTTGAATTGTACAAACAAATCGTTTCCATGGGACAAAACGGATGTAATTCCATGAACACGATGGTGTGGAGATGAGTTCATACACGAATCGATCGCCTTTTAGAGATGGTTAAAAAATTGCCAAAAATAAAGACATCTATCCCCTTGACCTCGGTCAGTGCTTTTTTTGTTTTGCAAGCTACTTTAAGAGCTAGACCGGAGTTATGCACAGAGGGACAGCACGGGTAGGGGAGAGAAGGGTGGGTTGTTTGTACCGGACGGATGCATGTTTATCTTAGCGTTTTGGGTAAATATTGCCATTAATATTCGCCAGTGCTAAACTGCGCCCTGCATGCCTGGTGGTGCGTATGCTCGATCTCGTACGATCGCCAATGTATTGTGATGTGACGAATGGCAAGGTCGTGGAAGCGAGCAAGCCGTTTCTAGCTAATAGAAACGCACGAAACGCGCTTTTGGACACTTCAGTAGGCGTTGCATCGCATACAAAAACGGACAGTCGCAGCAGACAAAAGCAGCGATCCTTTGGAGCTGATGTTTCGTTTATAATGTTTGGAGTGATCGCGAATAGAAGTGTTTGAGATGAAGCGGTTAGAGGCCGGCTGTGGATCATTAAATGCAAACGCCAGCGTGTGTGGGGCCAGTGCATGTAGGAGGTGGGACCGATTACTATGACGCGGGTGCGGCATACGATGGGGCGCGATTGCCTTTGAATGTCTCGAAAGTTTTACGAGTTTGTACGCATCCGAAACGCAAATCGGAGCAGCAGCTCAAGGAGCTAGATTAAGCGTGGTACAGCACAAAGTGTGCATTGTTGGCGGCGCGTTTGAAAGTACTACGCTTTAAATGAGTACAAAAACGCCAGCAACACAACCAGAGAGGTTAAACACTAAGATGCATATGATGGATCCCCGAGACCAATAATTATTGCAATTGCAGTCCTTATAAGCAACAAGCTACAAGTACTTCTCACATAATGAAAAAGTAACAAAGGGTCATCCATAAAATACGCATTAAAAAGACTTGCGGTGAACCCCACATACATCCCCATCCTCTTGTAATTCCATAATGGCTCAGAGAGGCCATCACTTTGACATTACTGCACAGTTATGTTTACGAATGCTACTGTGTTGATTTGTGGATGGACTTTAAGAACCTTTTTATGGGCCTTAAGAACTTATACATTATTACCATTAACCTGTGGTGCTGGCTAGACTCATAAATGAATTTAAAATACTACAAATACATTTCCCTTTAATGTCTAGATAGCATCAAAATTCGATTCAAGACTCTCTGCTCCAGCAAACTTTCTATAGCTAACTGTTCGAACTGAACCCCGCCCGGAATTCAGTATCGCAACTACGTGTGCTCTTACACACCGACTTCCATCAAACAGTTTACAGTTTGCACTTCCCTACTACATGAGCCGTGCGCACACGAGAGCAAACGTTCGCGTCCGTGAATTTTATTGTATGCTAATGGGTTGACCGAACAAGGCACGCTCGTGGCACGGTGCGCGTAACGCGCTACTTGAGACGCGCCTGTGTGCATAGTGCTGCTGCATCACTACTCGCCCCACTTCAGTTCCGTCGCCCACCACCCAGCCACGATCGTCTAGATCCGCAATCATCACACCCCAACCCACCACAGGCGCGCGCTGTCACCAATCAGGGTGGGCGATTAATCTTTCAAACACAGTGCTAGAAAGTGAAGGTGTTCGTTCTGCCTACCATCTCCTCTTCACATTCTCGACTGATTCATTCATAAATCGGCTCTCGGTTTGAGGTTTGAGGGAAGATGGGTACAGAGAGGGCGGACACCTCACCTGCCTGTCATCGAAATCGTTTTCAACAAGTTCGGATGGCGAGGATCGAGGATGGCGCAGGAAGCAATGGCTAGGGCATGATTCGGTTCGATAACTGATGATTATCTCGATCAACGGGTAGCGATCGCTAAATAAACAATGGACCGATACAAAACGTTTCCAATTTTGTGAGCGTGAGAACTTGCATTGATTGGTGTGATTGGGAGTGAAACACAAAAACGCCTCAAGGTGTTATACAGCCAATTAAAAGATGATAGATGGCGCTAGATTGCGGAGAACGAGAGAAGATCGTTTACCTATCAATCTGTTCTAGCTTCTTCAATAACCACACGAATTGCACGATCACGTTCGACAAATAGCACATTGACTAGGCGTGAACAAACGATAAATTATTCAAGACACCACAAACGACATTGGCCCGACTGACCCATCGATAGTGACATCGATTCTAGGGCGTTAATAAAAACGAAAATCGTACGTACTGATGATACGATGGGGTATTTGCACACGGATCTTGTAAGAAGAAATGTGGAGACAGTAAGTTCTACAGCATGTGTCACTCGAGGAAACTGATTGGGGAACTCCAATTGCAATGAACGACCGGATGTAGAAGGAAGCTGCAAAGTGATTCACGGCTTCACGGAGAAGAGGACACTTGGCACTTTAAATAGAATTGCTTTACCCATTACCGTAAAGAGCATACATAATACCCGTGACATTGGGTTACCTCATCGTTGCAAGCAACAACAAAAGGAACTTAATGGAAAATTCATTGCAACAAACCCCGAAGCCATTTCCATCCGTAACGCGACACAGCAATGACGGCTTTGTACGATTTCACGCAAGCCTGTGTTTGATTGATGGAGTTTGGGCTGATTTATGTGATTGAAGTTTATTATTAGAGCAAGGAATAGGTGGTGGCGTGAAATTTACTTGCTAATCGAACCTTCTTTTTTTTCTTCTATTCCCTATAATGATTCAACATTCTTTCCCCGCGCGTCTTCGTGAGACAGATTCACCTTCCGCCGATGTGCTGACGGTAAGATCGGTCGATCTTTGCACGGAGGAAAACGGGCAGGACCATCACACCAAGCGCTATGAGCTGATGAGCCGGGACGAGTACAGTGGCAAGATACCGAAGCTGGTCGTCCGCCGTGGACAACCGTTCCGATTGCGGCTGATGTGCGATCGGCCGTACGATCGGGCCCGTGACGCGCTGAGCCTTATTTTTACCGTAGCCGACGAGGAACAGCCAACGCACGGTCATGGTACGCTGGTTGGCATTGCGGTTAATCAGTTCCCGGGGCAGCTTGGTGAGCCGGAAGAGTGGGGTGCATCGATCGCGGCCATCAATGGTGATCTGCTGGAGGTTTTGGTAAAGCCGGCCGCAACGGCCCCAGTTGATCAGTGGAAGTTGGATATTGATACGAAGCTGCTGAGTGAAGCGTTCGGAAAGAGTTATTCGCTTCCGCAAGCGTTCTACGTGCTGTTTAATCCATGGTGTCCGGACGATCTCCTATACATGGAAGGTATGTAATTGATTATAGGTCTTTGAAAAAAGTTGTCGAAATTAATTCGTTTTTTTTTTTTTGTATATTTTTAGATAAATCACACCGTCACGAGTACGTGATGAGTGACACGACGCTCATCTACCGCGGGTCCTACAATCGACTGCGTCCCTCGGTGTGGAAGTTTGGCCAGTTCGAGAAACACATCCTGGACTGTTCGCTGCTGTTGATTGCAAAGATTGGCAAAGTTAGTGCGACGCACCGGGGCGATCCGGTCAGGGTGTGTCGTGCCATTTCTGCAGCAGTCAACTCACCGGACGATGATGGTGCACTGATGGGTAACTGGAGTGGAGACTTTTCCGGTGGAACGCCACCAACCAAGTGGGTCGGTTCGGTGGAGATACTGCAGCAGTTCTACAAGAAGCAAAAACCGGTCAAGTTTGCTCAGTGCTGGGTGTTTGCTGGCGTAGTGTCTACAAGTAAGGTGTTTTCGAGGAAATTCAAAGATCTTCAGATGACTTAAATATTTGATCTTGTTTTTTTAGTTTGCCGTGCAATCGGTATACCATCCCGAGTGGTAACGAATTACTCCTCAGCGCACGATACACAGGCCTCCCTGACGGTGGATTACTTCGTGGACAAGAGTGGCAAGATTATGGAAGAGATGAACGCCGACTCCATCTGGAACTATCACGTGTGGAATGAGGTGTGGATGCAGCGGCCCGACCTGGGCATCAGCTCGGATGGGGATTACGGTGGATGGCAGGCGATCGATGCTACACCCCAGGAAAGCTCCGATGGAATGTTCCGCTGTGGTCCTGCATCGGTGTTGGCGGTGAAGCTGGGCGAAGTGCTAAAACCGTACGACAATAATTTCCTCTTCGCGGAGGTTAACGCGGACAAGGTGTTTTGGCGCTACACCGGACCACACCATCCGCTGAAGTTGCTGCGAAAGGATGTGCTTGGTATAGGGTTGTTTATCAGCACGAAGGCGATCGGACGGTGGGAGCGGGAGGATATTACCGCCAGCTACAAGTTTGCGGAAAAGTCGATAGAGGAACGGGCTACTATGTTGAAAGCGTTGAAGCAAGCCAACAGCTACTTTAGCCGGTACTATCTGAACGAGGAGTTTAATGAGGTTTACTTTAACTTTGAGCTGCGAGATGATATTAAGATCGGTGAACCGTTCAGTGTGGTAAGTTTTTAAGCGACAAACACTTTGCAAATGGTAGCTAAACCAACGTTCCCTTACAGATACTGACGGTGAAAAATCGATCCTCCGAAAACCGGCACGTGGTAGAGGGATCGCTTCATGTCGACACCGTACTGTACACGGGCAAGGATCGAGACAGCGTTAAGGTGGATCAGTTCTCCGTCACGCTCGAACCCGGCACGGAAGAGTCCATACGGATGGTGGTTGAATTCCACGAGTATTATAGCAAGCTGCGCGACCAGGCCGCCTTCAACATCTCCTGCATGGCGACGGTACAGGATACGGAGTTTGAGTTTTATGCACAGGATGATTTCCGTGTGCGCAAGCCGGACATCAAGATATCGCTGCTTGGAAAGCCGGTGTCTCAGGCACCGGTGGAGGTGCAGTTAACGCTTGAGAATCCGCTTCCGATACCACTGCGCAAGGGATTTTTCCACGTGGAAGGGTCCGGTATTGGGAAGCCGGTTCTTTTTAAGGTATGGCTCGAGTTGCTGAACTATTTAAAGGAAGCTTCCCTAATAACATCCCCTTTTTTTTGTAGCACCCTGAAATCGCACCCGGAGAGAAGGTGTCCAATACGTTCACTATGACACCACCGTACTCGGGACGGCTCACCCTCGCTGCCAAGTTTACCTCGAGAGAGTTGGACGATGTGGACGGATTCCTGGCGTTTATCGCCCATCCACGGCCAGAAGATATCATCACGGAGGTGGAGGATAACGTAATCGTTGCCCGGACGGACGTTATCGATTAGGGAAGGGCCAAAGAACTTGCCAATTTTTTTGTAGTCAATACTTACCAATTCTCGACTTATCTCTCTCTCTCTCTCTCTCTCTCTTGCTTTATCTCTGTGTTTGCAACACTCACTAACTGCCATCATGACGTTCGTAATGTGTGTTTCAAAATGTTAACTGTATTTAATAATATTATATTGTAAAACGAAATAAACAGTGCCACAAATCAAACCAACCAAACCAATAGGACCACGGGCAGCACTAACGAGTGAAGTTCAGTCTTCGATTAAACACTAAACATAACCATAAAAACATTAAAAATGTCATGGGAAATCGAAGCTGCAGGCCGCTTCTAGAACCCTTTACCATACTCCGGCTTGGCATTTGTTTCGAGGAAATGATTTCCCCGGGCTGTGTTTGGTGTAGCGTCACCCATCGGAATTCCACTCGAACGACACTTGGCCTCACGAAACTCATCCGCACTGCGGCAGGGATAAGCCGTGAATGCGGTTGGCCGTGTGACCGATTCGGCATAGAACTCGTACGATCGTCCGTGACTGCATGCGCCTACAAAATCATCGATTCCCCCACAGCCAGGCTGGTTAACACGCCCCCCATTAGGCCAAAAGTCAACATGGCCCAGATTCTTGTCGTGTCCAAGCATCCCGGCACACGTGTGCATCACGTCCACAAACTGCGCATCGCTCGGGTCGAGCAGTTTGTCGGGCTGCTGATCGGTAAAGCCGGGCAGTGCTGGATCTAGCCCGCTAACGCGTGCCACCTTGCCACTACGTATCGACTGTCCCGTAAAGCCCGACGTGTGCGCACCAAGACTGTGGCCGATGATGTGTACATCGTTCAGGTTTGTACCACGCTCCACCACCATACGGTCGATTAGTCCACCGACGTGCCGCCCAACGTCGCGCGTTGATGATGCCGCCCGGAAGTACAGTGTGTCCGATGCTAACGGTCCCCAGTCGACCACTGTAGGGTAGGTTGTAGTGAAGAGATTGAAATGTATTCCCTTACCGTGAAGGTTCTTCCGAAGGTTCTTAGTTACCGATCACATTGAGATCCTCTCGCCGAAGATAGCTATTCTTGATGTTTTGCGATACGGGGCTAACGATCGAGTTCTTCCATCCGTGTATGACGAACTTGGTGGGTAGCGTTGGGTCGTATGATTTATTTAGCGCCAACGGTGCCGCTGGATCATTGACGAAGCGAAATGAGCTTGGAGAGTTGATTGTAGATCTAATAAAAAAAGCTCAAGATCAATTTCTCTTAGAAGCATTGATTGTCACCTAGCAAACTTACTGCCGATAGTAGTAAAACGTAACGTCCTCGTGAATGCTGTTCCTTCGCCGTGGGTCCGTGCTGGTATCGTTTGGTTCCGTCAGATCTACAATGATCGGTGTGCCCTGATCGTCCGGCATAAACATCCACGTGACGCCATAGTTAGGATCGACTGCTTTCAGCTGCTGAATGTCACAGTTTACTGAAAACAACAACAACAAAAAAAACACACTGCCTGATCAGCACCAACTGAGAAGAACCTAACAAACACTGCGAATGCTTTTTCTACACTTCACACTAACATTCAAACAGTTCCCGAAGGAATACATATTG
>KB697451.1:0-10078 GCA_000349165.1 Anopheles christyi
AGCATCTGGTCGCTGAATGAAGGTGCTAATTGGAAAAGGGAAGAGTGTGCTGAAACGTTTGCCACCCTCTTTCGAATTAAACTAATTACACACGATTATTGGACAAATCCGTACATCACAAGATATTTAAGCGTAATAGCCCACTGGAATGTATCGAGCAAAGGTAAGTGAAACTAAATCTGTCACCATGTCACTCAATTCGACATGCCTTAAATCAGCAGCAGCAGCTGCAGCAGCAGAAGCTATTATGCTGAACGTTGTATCTCGTAACGCAACAGTGGCAGTAAATAATGCTGTGACGCTTTTCCTTACCAAAACCAGCTACCAAATAATAGGACAATAAACATGTCGACCGATTTCCATTCTCCGATTGTCAAACACTTTGCCACCTCATTGCGGTGTGAGTGTGTACGTTTTATGCCACTGTAGCCGTATGCCTGCACGAAACTGTCAATTGTCCACTGTACCCAGTCACAAAAAAAGTACCAAATCACTTACTTCCACCCGACATTGGTCAGATGAAGAGTGGGTGGAATAAATTATGCAATTTGCGATACAGTTTAAGTATATATCTTTTCTTCATCAGTACGTCCATGCAGTACATTACCCGGGAAATTCACTCGTTTCCTCCATCCCCCCTCCTTTTGATCGACCGTTAATCGATCACCTTCGCTCCTTCTTTTTTACATTATTATTAGACAATCGTTGGCGCAGCAATGTCACCCGTTGATTTGCCTATTCTATTCGCAAGATCACTTGTGCAGCCACTTAGCGTTTAAGGGGTTTTTGTGTTGCGATGCGAGCGTTTTTTTTGTTTTGTTTCTGCTGAATACGTTTGTTGTCGACTCGACAGGCCTCAACTGTTGCCAACTGCAACTCAGCTGGTGGTGGCGTTCGCTTTTGACATCACAACAGCAAGTGGCTACCGCAGCACTAACAAGCGTATTATGCGGCAAATGGCTGTTTCTCGCCCTTCTCGCTGGGGTGATTGATACCGACACCGCCCGTTTATTCGGCGTTTGTGCCCCGTGTGTGAGATTTTGGGACGTGCTTGCGACCTGATCGTGGGAGCCACCCTTGAGACAGCGTTATTGCCCGATGCAGCGGAAAATTTAAGGCACATTAATATTAAGATTGGTTTACCACCAAAAATATAACTTAACATAAAGAATAGCTCTTTGATGATTCTTCATTTTGAGGGAATTAATGCAAGTTATAGTTTCAAAGCTCGATGTATTTTAATACTTCAAAAAGTTCACGTTTGAGCCGCATCCTCCTCACTGTCATTAAGATTAAGATTATCTAGCCTTACCAGCAAAACATCTTCAACTTAACCGTTCTGCCCCGGAACTTTACCTGCAACGAAATAGAAATCAGATAAATAAATTACTACTTTGTGTACACAACAATGCTCTGTGTCAGAAAACAATAAAGCACATCTAGCTGTGGCTGTGCTGGCACACCCGAAGGACATCACCATGACACGGATGTAACGCGTGAAGACACACCGTTTAGTTGCGATTTAATTACAACGTAAAAGACGGGGAGAATATGTCTCGTGCCGGGCAGCGATCATGTCAGCGGAAGTAACGACGATGACCAGTCGAGTCGCGTCGCCCGACGAACTTGTCCACCGTCGTCATCACGTAATCGTAATCGTCGGGTCGGTGCAAGAACGAATAAAAATGTTTAACATCGATTTACATAACAGCCTCCTGTGATGTGTTTCTTTCAACCCTTCATGTGCTTGCGCAGGTGATCTGTCTATATATATGACCTTCAGCACGTAGAAGGGAAGTGCCATGGTAGGTTGCGGACCCGCGTGACATGAAAACAAAGCCTCTGAATCTAAACCGACGTTTGTGTGAAGCACCGAAAAAGCCTTTTCGTCAAAGTACCAAGAAACTTCCTCTAACCTTCAGCAATTTCAGTTCACTCAAGTATTACTTGTGCACACGAACGACCCTCTTGAGGCCGTTAAGAATTGGCGCCAGTGTACATGAGCGCGCACAGAGCACAGACATTTGACCTGGAGAACATGCCCACTGCTAGTTGTGATTATGATACGCCGATGACAGGACAATCTGTGCACAAAACTGAGCTTCGTTTTGTGTCTCTTGTCGTTGCCTCTTTTCTGGATGCTAATTTAGTTCCAAATTAATCTTTCTTACACAAACCATTCTGCTCGACCTTGAAGCGATGCTTGCAGAATTGTTAGGTTAAGGTTCAAAATTGCTCTCACACTTTACAGGCTGCCCAACGGCCTCGACCCGATGGTCAAGTAGAATAACTCGCATTTTGAAGAGCTACCCACGATGGTAACCGCTGATTTGTTGGTTCACTAGGTCAACGAAAAAAAAAATGGAAATCAAACAAAAAACAGCTCCATTTGCAGAGTTTACTCCCCATGTATTCAGAAAACCATCCCTTGGACGATTTGTACAATCTGATGCACACTTCGGCTCCGTTTACCCTTTTTGGTCAGTGAAAAGAACATCATTCCATTGGTTCTACTCCGTTTAACACTACGCGCTGTTTGGTGAGCGGCTTAGCCGTTGGAGAGAAAGTTTTAAAGGGTGCAAAAAAGTGACTTGAGCGGTTCGTCACACACGATGGTGTGCTCACATCAGAGCAAACTGGCCACCCGAACTGCCACTGAGTTTGCAAGTGACGCTCGGCTTAGGTTTGGTCTTCATGCAGTACACCGGAGAAGGCGAAATGGTAGCATGGAAGTGAACGGAAGTGAAATCGCGTCGGCGTTGCAAGTCGACCTCAATTGTCGGTACGGATCATGCTATTTGGAGGGAGGAGTGTGGGGCGGGGGAATGCTCAGAAGCATAACGCATATCGAACGCTGCATAATCAAAGCAAAACGCAGAACGCAGCTTTCAGATGCAGCCTCGGGTGACAGCAGCGTCCGGGCTAATTATGCTTTACGAATTCATAAGCGTCACAGCTGGTTGGCGCCGTCAGCGAGATGAATTTATCCTTCACTTACCACTCGCCGGATCGTCTATCACGCGCGCGAGGAATGTTAAATGGTTGTTAGGCACGCGATCGGTACGTTCACGATCCTCGCCAGTGCTCAGACAACTTCCAGAAGTTAAACAAAACGACCGAAGATCACTCATATTCGCAGTCAACTAAGCCGACAAAGCGTGTGCGTAAGCGGATCCCTGATCGGATGCTATCGAGCGACCAGGAAGCAACCACAGGAGTGTGCTATTTCTATGTCGTGAAAGCGAAAGCAAACCTCCTTCGGCAGGCGTCACGCATTTTACAACGGACAAGAACTCCTCCAACTGGCCTTGCTTGTAAAGAAAGAGAGGGAGAAAAAAGAGCTCTTATACGGATACATGGTACCTCCCCAGGAATCTATCCAACAACGTCGCGGTCAGTTTCCGCATTGACCGTGCACTGGTAGTAACTACCAGCTGCAATAACAGCTCCTACGCCTCAAGAAGCCATTCGTTACGTCCCCCAGATGTCCTCCTACGCACTCGTCGAAGAATGCTGTCTGCGGGCGGTACTGGTCGCCAAACCCGAGAAGATGGTATTGCCTTGGATCGTGCCACTTTAAAGCCGTGCCATACCTTCCCGTCGAAATCAGCCTGTCTTAAGCTTCGATTGCCCGTTTTTGGGCAAGACACACTATTTTTTACCCACATTCGGTTATGTGCATTCTACTTACTGTAAAGGAAATAATTGATCGTCACCGGAATGACTGCACGATCTTCGAACGATAGAGAGGTCGACAAAGATGCGTGTACCTTTATTATACCTCACTCGCCTGTACACAGTGTGGACGCTAGCAAGCGCAAGATGAATGAGAATTAATAGCAGATTACGTTATGCGCGCTGGTCTACAACGGCTACCACATACGGAATGGAACGTCTTGATGAGGTGACGCTGCTAGTTACACGCTCTGTGTTCCGGCGGGAACGAGCTAGTGGGCGAACCATCGGTCAAGCAACGAAAAGAAAAACGGTAGTAGTAATCCGTTGGTGATATAATCAGGACCACTCTTCTCGGTAGCCGCGGTGGCAGTTCCTTGTAGGAGTGTGCCTTTGTTTATGATAAGCCGGTTTTCAGCTGCCCAATGTGGCTGGCGAGCGATTAGTATCGCTAATATGTGGTCTGCCTGTCATCAAGGTATGTAGGATTTATCGCACTCAACGGACTTTATAGGCCCGGTAGTAACTTCAACGAGTGGATTATACCGTTGTAGATTGTTTCATTCGTTGATATTAGGAATAGAGAAGTTAATACCGCTCCAATGTCTTCCGAAGTATGGTTTGCCTTGAAATATTGTTGTCTTTTAAGGGGATTAGTTCTTCATCAAAGACAACCTAGTGTGAGTTGATGCGCGGGAGGAATCAATTAGTTTACAGCGAGCTTTGGCTAATACCAGCGATCCCCATTGATGGTTCATTAGAACAAAAATCTGTTTTTACTACTCTTTGGACAACTGTTGCTCAGTATCGGGAATAGTTCTTATCTTGGGATAGTCTTTTCAATGTCTAGTAGAAGCGAAGACTAAAACACAACTTGATATTTTTTTCAATGTTGCCCCTTTCGAAGCTTCAACTACTCTGTGGTATACAACATGATGCTTGAAATAAGAATAATCTCACCATAAACACGGTGTTTTATGCATTATAATAAACATCCAAATTGCACAAAAACCGGAAAGTAAGCAGTGTCCATGGTGACTTTTCTGTTGCAACAGTGCCTTTACTTTTTTGTAAAGGGCATTTATATGGGATCGTTTGAACTGATTCTCATTTGTTGATCCTGACAAGGCTTCAAGGACCTCATATCCACCCACTCAATGTCCTTCCTACGGTAAGCTCCACCCCAATTCTGATACGGCAATCATAAATTACGGTAAATTTAACAAAAGTAAAATTCTCCACATCGTGCACCAACTTAACACCTTCAATGGGTGACTTGCAAGTACAGCGCAGCAAAAAGCTGTCCTTGCAATGCCATTCGCAACTTGTGATGGGAAGTAACCCGCACACTGCTTCTCCGGTTCAGGTGACCGGTTAAGAAGCTCGAACAATATCTCCATATGCAAACTGACGTGTGTGAGACTCTCGAAAACGAAACCAATTTCGCAAGACGCAGTACAACCATACTCCATCTCCAGTGCTGGTTCCGGATGGTTATAATCAATATCCAAATACGCAACCGAATTGACCACCAATTACCCTGGACATCGACAATGTGGCGTGGGTGACAAGGTTTTCGTTTTCAATTATACGCCACCATTATGGCAAGGAGAGGAAATTATAGAAGCAGCATCACTCAACGGCATTGGCCCCTATCCGGTCAACCAACCAGGTGGCCTACCAGCCAACACACATAGCTCATGGCTGTGAAGTGTCATATAACTCGAGACTTCTTCATTTGGAAGTGGACAACTTGAACCGTCGTCCAGATGGCTAGCGATGGCAACCGCTGTAGAAGCTACCGGCGGCACAGAAAACGATTAAATGAACCAATCGACCGATCCGATAATTAATATCGAAAGAATCGAGCCGTCCATAAATTTGAAGATGAACATTTTGCATCCTTATTGCGAAATCCCCAAAGGGTGTCGGATCGGTTCCGTTAGATCTCGCGCGAGTTACGAATGAGCTCGAGAGACGTGGGCAGACAATCAGGGAAACAATTATAAGCTGCAAGTTTTACCGTCACAGAACATCACTCTCGAGCGGGTGTGTGTTCAAGAAAGAGGCAAGTGAGTGTGTATTTGGATGCGGTTTTTACGCAAATGCATTTCATATTCGCTTCCTGACCACACTCAGACGCATTGTCTGCCCCATTCTTCAGCCGTGCGGTGAAGTCTTGTAAGGTGAGCTAAGCTAGATAATAAAATAAAATCGAATGCTCAAAGCCATTTCTACCGACGAGCGGCTTCCACAACGATGACAACTGTTTGCGGTTTGGTACGACTTTTCGTGCATTCCGGCAGCAGAATTTTATGGGACCGTTTTTAGCCGGACTGTCCGCAAAACCGCGACTTATGCGATAACTCCGGAAACCGTTAGCCGATTCGTGGTCGCGGTCGGTGGCATTTTATGGCTGCACCGTATGTGTGTTTGTGTTATAAATGATTTTTCGCCGACCGGTGTTGGCCAACCCGTGTTGTTGTGGGGTGCGGAGAGCATTGCTTTTATGCGACATCCTGTGAGTTTTGTTTTTTGCTCCGGTGGACAGTAATGGAGGCAAGGGCGCGAAAGTAGGCGGTTGGATGCAATCGTGCAGCGAAATGTCAACCGATCAACCCGGGTGCCTTCCTGTATATTGTCGACCGACCAAGATGGAATGGTGTGGCGCTGGGTTTGGACTCTAAACGCGACCTTGGCGTATATATATATATTGATGGTTTTGTCCGATTGCCGGACCCGGTGAAACTTGTTCAATTTGAATAATGCCAAAGGCACCCAGAATGATTGATCATGCTGGGATATGTACGGATTTTGCATTAATTTGTTGTTTTCCTTATGTGGGAACGGGTAACGAAAAATGTGCAACCTAGGAGAACGAAGATAACACATATGACTGAAAAAACAACGAAAAAACTATTTTTCACAATCCAAACGGAAATGCCTGTAGGTCATGTATCGGTTGGGCGAGGCTAGATACAATGTAAAGGGGCTACGACATAACCTAGCATCTTAGGTTAATGGATTTATTTCTATTGACGTAAGTGACATAAAAGCTAAATGTTAAGCAAGACCTAGAAAAAAAAATTGCATTCATGTCAAACAAAACATCAGCAAGATCGGTCCTTTTTTAGGGAGGAGGTTTTTTTGAGTAATTTTATCTATCTGCCCTCTGCAGTAAATTATAAAAGATAAAAGATCTGCAATGCCGGTGGACCTCATCAGAGTGATCCGCAGTATCAATTAGCATCATAATAAAACACTCGAGAAAAACATTAGGGTTATACCTCCCAAGATTTTGAAACTGCTTGGATTGCGAATCCTAAGATCGAATAATTACAAGCTAAGTAGAGTTAGTAAACTTTGCCTTTGGCAGATGTAGAGGGAAGTTCCTCTACAAAAGCGTCCTTTTGCTGCTAATGAGAAACAGAGCCGGTAATAGAATGAAAATTATGCCGTTTCCAGCACGATAATGACGGTAACTGCATGGAAGTCTTTGAAGGTTTTACTTTTGTTGTCAAGTTTGCAACAGGTCGTAACAAAAGAAAATGGAAGACCAACAGACTATAACTACCAATAAGCAAGGGGCGTTTAAAATGTATTACTTTGATAAAAGTACTCACTTTTGAAAAGTGTGGAAAAAATAATGAGCCCTTCTAAATAGATAGAACGCCGGGCTATACCCGAGGCTAGTCACCCCTGCGACTAGGACGAGATTAATAGCCCAAACGGAAAGACGCTGGGTCTATAATTTATACTTTTTTTTCCTACAAAAAGCTCCCTGCGGTCTGCTGTGGGAATGAAGATGGGGGAGGGACAGTTCTGACGAGTCTAGTGTTTATTGCATTGCTGCACCTATTGGCATTGAAACCCTGACGAAGACGAGCCGATGGGCCGACGATTCGCGAGAAGTTCTTGTTGAGAATGCGCTTAAATCGTACCCTCAGGAGCGTGTTGAGGTATGTCGAGAAGTCGTCACGCCTCAAACAACTTTAGGCCTCTTCAGGGTGTATGCTAATGACGGTGGTCCGTGCGTGGTTCTTGCACACTATCCATTCGTATCTGTTAGAACGGGAACAGGTTAGAAACGCACCTTCAGCAGGAGAGACAACACACGTACGTCGTTCTCGGCCATATTTTATGTTGCTATTCTTGCTTTCGCATGCTCCACACAACACACCGAACCGACACTGGAGAGTGTTTTATCTCTAGCATTTCGCGCCTCTGCTCTTCTATGCCCATACCCACGGAGATGTGCTTCTTCGTTGGTCTAGTGAATAGATAAGCAATTGAAAGTGTCATTTTTCATATTTCGGAACCAGTGGAAGCGACCTGGGTGTGGAAGGACAAGCCAGAGGACGCATGCAATGTGCTTGAGGACGTACCTGAGACACTGGGATGCAGGGCCACTCTTTGTCAATATTTGCCCCGGGAAAGTTACCGCTTACTGATGATGCAAACCACTGGCAATGACAATGCGCAAGTGGGCAGGATCGTCTCAGTCTCGGGATCGGTTGACCGGTTGGGATCAGACCTTGCCCGAGGCGTTTGTCCACCTTACAATGTATGTCGTTCAACGAGAGCAATTGAGTGTCATGCATAAATTGTGCATATTTCAATATTTTGAAGAAAAAAAATGGGAGGAATTAAACAATGGACGCAGATTCCGGGCCCTGAAAAGGAATTCAACAATTTTGGACGAACTGGTATTTTGAGACATGAAATATTAAGTTTAAACCGGCATATTCGATTTTATAAACAGAAAGTTATTGCAGGGAAAAAAACGCATATCTCGAACAGGATGTAATATAAAGGATATAAAAAGAAAAATTTGATTGTTTCCTGTTATGCACGGTTGAAACAGTCAGATGAAGATTACTTTTTGTATATGTTGAGGTTTTGGCACGACCGTAGATAACACACTTTTACAAACCTTTCTTAACTTATACAGAGCGAGCAAAACATAGTGTTTAGCATCTTTACATCGTTCACCTTTAAATATCTCCTATACAACACCATTAATAAATTTAATATGACAGATGGTCACAATCATAAAGCTTCCTCTTCAGCAACACAAACAGCCAAAAAAGTTATACTATTTTTCACATGACCTTGCACCCAGCCCAAAGGTTACCTCTGTTTATTTAAGAAGCCCACAAAAGCTAGTAGGAAATGGATCATAGACAGAGACCTAAGCCTTCAAAACCACCGTGTCATCACGAACGCAGAGAGGTTAAACAGAGCAACAACAATAATGCACACACAAACAAACAGTTATGGTAGAAAGTGAAACAAAAAAGAGCGAACAGTCAAACAAACAAAACCCACCATGCTAAAGGATACCGGATGCCAGAAGGTCCCAGCGAGTGCAGCAGCGAAGCAAACTGTAGTGACATATTCCATGAATTATGTAAGAGTTCCACCAAACCTACGAGTGGCCATAGAGTGCCCAAGAGCCTCCGAAAAAGAAGGGTGTCCCCTTCAAAGAAGCGCGCTCCAATTCGCCTCCGGGTGCTTGGACACTTGGAGGTCAAACAATAGGCAGCTCCAAACGCAGCAACACCCAACAGGCAGACCCCCGGTGTATCTGCATACAATGCCTTCGGTGCCTGTGATTCGATCTCCTGCCAGGGCCTGATTGTTGGCACCGATTCGTCCAGCCAAAGGTGTTTTATTCCGCCACGTCCAGGGAGTGTTTGCGGTCTGATCTGTTCGGATCGTGTGCTGTTTGAAATCTTCTTTATGATAGCCATAAAACACATCTCGCCCCTACGGCTCTCTACTTTCGTTCAATAGGCTTTGAGCCAGTCAATGTGCAGAACTGCTCAAGGTCTTTTCGTCGATCGTGTTGAGTTGGAACGCAACTGTGTCCAGGGGTTTTTTTTTTCATATATTGAGAAAGGGTGTTGTTCATAGAGCTTCAACAGGATCTAGCCGATATGCAATAATCATCAAACTGCGGTGATTGCGAACATTTCGCTAACAAGATTGATCCGAAAGGTTTAGTGAGCGCGTTTCGCTGATTTAGCCTAAGATACCGTTCTGGGGCCGAAATTCCATTCTTACGAAAGCATCCAATCAGCGGACCCAATGGGGTCCCCTTGAATGAAATTCTGATTGTTAGCGACTCAATTTATTAGCACACCAATGTGTGGCCGCTATGTGCCGGGAAAGCTTCTAGGTTTGTTAGCGTAGAAATCATCGCTGAAAGTTCGCGTACCAAATACCGCACACAATTAAAGCTTAATGAAAAAAAGGGACCCACAAACATCGATCGATGATCCGCGAAATTTCACCTATAATAATTAATCCTGAAACCTTCCACTGATTCTTGTTCGAAAAGTACCGTTCGTTTGCTGTTTTAGAGCTTTGCCGCTTTTGTGAAATGTGTTTGGAAAGAGTC
>KB697452.1:0-10143 GCA_000349165.1 Anopheles christyi
TACTGGAGGGTTTTTTTCCTTACTGGTTTCGGTTTGGCTAGAGATTTGTAGAGTGTGAGGGAAAAGTTCTCGGAAGGGTTTCCTCAAAAGAAAACTCGACTGGAAAAGAAGAACTACGTTATGGAGGCATTCTTCCCTTGCTGCTGATTGCTAACAATACGATGAAAAAGAGTTCTGTCACCGTACCTATTTTGGGGACCTTCCCGGCCAGTGTGCGACATTTGCGTGTCCGTAAGTGGATCTTTCCCACACAGCGTAGCATCGGGCAGGTGACAATTGTCCAGAATAAATTGTCCGTTTAGCGCATTTGCGTTCGCTTTCTTCTCAAACGCCCCTTAGTTTAATTTCGCTTTGACCGGAAATGGTCATGGTGATCGTTATTTTTTTCGCTCTCGTATTTGTTCATCGCTTTATCGTTTTAAGGCTTACCGTTTCAGGCGAGATCGGGGGCAAAAGATTTGCCTTTAATCTCACTTTACCGTATGCCCCATCGGGAAAGTCTTCCGTCCTGAGGATAATTTTTTTTTTGTTGTTGCTGAAAACCGAAAATTAGACGCAAATGAAAAGTCCAAAAAGTGCAAAGGTCAGGCGTAACGGTGAGCGTTTGCGATGATAAAACATTAAATTAAACGACTCATTTGCATTTGCAAAGGCTCAAACACCCACCCGTCCTTTCCAACGAGCGTTCATTGTAGGTACAGCAAAGCAGTCAGCAAACCGTTTCCGCGACAAAATCTTGACATTTTGCTGTCCGTCCAGCGTGATAAGGATACGACGGTGCAAAGGTATTTCGGCCCGGTTTCGATTAAATGCTCCTTTGGTGGCTTATACTTACAGAAGACGTTTAATTTCATAGATGTCTCCTTGGTCCCCCGTTTCACCAGCTCGTTCGTGGCACGGCAGATTAACGTTTTGCCGTGGTCCTCCCGCGTTGGCGTGAAGCTGAGCGATGCCAGTGTGCTGTTACCATCCTCGGACGTCTGGAAGATTCCATGGAGAAGGAGAGAATAGAATTATACAAAGAAAAGCAGATTTACCTAACGAATGTGTCGTAACGGTTCGGAAAAGATCCGAGAAGGAAAATCGGTCCAAAATGGAAAAGAAATGGATAAAATATATAGGGAAAAGGCGAATAGGGAAAGATTAGTGAATGAAAATGTAAATGAAGGCTTGTAAGTTAGGAAAATGGAATCGAAAGGAATATTTATAGAAAAAAAAAACACCACAAACGATGAAGAAAAATTACGCTGTGAAAGCAACTCATTATTTGTGTGCAATCGGGAGACAAAAAAAAAAGCGGAAGATCTCAGACTTTCCGCTTCTTTTTATGCCCTGCCATCGCTTTAGGTAACATAAAATTCCACTCCAGTTATGATGAAGCAATACAGGTGAGTAATTATCCCTTCCAGACAATAAACGAGCGGTTGCGATGCGGTACAAGAAACAGGACTGAGAGAATGTATAATGGCGATGAATTTGTGAAGCTGCGTGGGAGCTGTTTTGCTGTCTTTAAAAAAGAAGGAATCTCTGCCAGAAAGAAGACGGAAGATAAATTGCGACTCGTGTAAAAGGATAGTGAGTCATGACAAAAAAAGAGCATGAGTTTCATATATTAATCTTATTTGTGTCGTTTTCAAAGAAGAGTTAGGGACGTTAGATAAATAAGATCTCTTTATCGTACCATCGGTGGAGTAAAATCACGTTTCTTAGTGCAGAATTTAATGTTCATTTGTTCAGCTTGTTTCATGAATAGGTAGTATTATAGATTAAAAACGTTTTACTAGAAATCTAACGAAATTTCATCGATTGTATTTCAATGCAAATAAGATTTATGTGCATTCGACTCCTTAGTATGAGAAAATAAAATTTTTGCATTTAAACACAAAATGATCTGCCATTGCATCAAAAATCTTCAAAAAAACAACAATGTGCACTCTTATGTATGTTATGTTTTATGTCCCACAATCAGCATACATATTCAACAAAACACATTGATACAAAAATGGTTCTAGCAAACTAGAATGAAAAAAACATTGTAGTCATTCAAGATGTGAACATATTTGAAGAACTTTGTAGTGCTGTAGCGCGCTGCTATTGTTGTCGTTGGCTAAAATCCCATGACATGGATCTCTTTGGATAAAAAGCTGAGCATAGAAAGATATACATAATAGCACATTACGCTCGCCCAGTGAAAGATGATGCAAATTTCGTCACAATCTACATGACAGTGACTTTGTGTAGGGATAATTTTAATAATCCTTCCATTTTTCCTCGTAATGAATATCGCCTACATTATGCTGCGGTGTCCGGTGTCTGCCGTAGCTGTTTAGCTGTCTTCTGGTGAAACCTTACATTTTTTGTTGCCTCCTAAAAAACACTCGAGCGGTCAGTTTGCTTGCTTTTTCTGTTCCTTGCGTGTACATGGACGGAGGACAAGCCATCATCGGGTTGGAAAAATGGACGCCATAAATTAAATTCTCCTAAAAGGATTCGGGCACAGCACTGAAGAATGATAGCAATGCTGACCAAATCCGGCTCCATTGTTGGGATGCTTTGGAGTAAAAGCAAAAGGACGCAACAATAACCACAACAAAAAAATCCTTTCGTGAAACAAAAATGAAGATTTTTCATTGCTTATCCGTTGAGATGAAATGTATGTTGCCTTTTTTTTCATTCTAGTTTTTCTATCGCTTAGGCGTTTTCCTTCGCGTTGCGTGGCTGGATGTGAGGGGCAAAAGCCTTTCCAACGGCTGTCCAGACTGACACAGGCTTATGAATGATGTAACAAGTGATTTATTCATGGTAAAATAATGTTTTTCCCTTTTACACCATGCGCTGTAAAAAATGGTCTTCACTGCAACGTCAGTCGGTGGGTCTGGTTTTTTTTTTTGGCGCTGTCGTTGTGTCTTTTCTTTGAAACGCTTTATATCCCTTTCAGATTGGTCAAAACTCAATTTGTAAATGAGATACTTGTTTCTGATGCTTTCTAGTGAGCGATTCACCTTGGGTAAATTAAAAGAAAAACCAGCTAGCATCGGCTAAACGGCTCAATCATTCGATTAAGGGAGGGTTTACTTTTAGCATGGAAGGAGCATTTTTGAAAAGTGTTTTCACATTCTGGCCCACCCGTAGCATATGGCATCAGTTGGCGGGGAAGTACGTCGGGAGGCACATAATCGTTAAAGAAACAGGCGCCAAAATGAGGCGGTGCAATTTTTGAAGGTTAAGGCAGGCAAGAAGCTATCGAGCTGCGGTGAAATCGCTCCCGGTTAGCTTCTCGTTAGCCATCAATTGGGTACAAATCGCTTCCCTAATGGATCGGAGAAACAAGACCGGGAAGCACTCGAACGGTCCGATACGGTGCAATGTTATTCTATTCTCTCCCTTTTTTGTTGTTGTTATCTTCCAGCAGCCTATCGTCAATGCCCCTCAGCAAAGCACAAAATCCCTATTTAGCTTCGTTTTCCCTGAGCGGTATGTGCTGCACTTACATCAGCGGGGTAACCACCGGGTGTCTAAATGGTGCGGCCCAATTCACTCACGACTCCATTAGCAATCTTCGCCCCTTTTTTTTGCTGTTGCTCGGTGCCCAACGAAACTGGCTCTTCATTCTATTATGGTTCCGGGTGGATAAGAGCCAAGGATCGTGTGTTGTGTGCACGTATTGTAAAAAAAGAGGTAAAAAACCCCAAACTGACGTTGCTGTATCATGTACGGAAGTGTGAAATCGTTGGCGGTATGGGGTAAAATTAGCACACCAGCTGGCATGTGAGTGCGAATAACAATAACAGTACCATTACATCGCATCCAGCTGGGAGGGATTTTGGGCTGAAAAGTTAAATTTGACGAAGGTGTACAGCTTGCATCGGGCGTAATAAGTTGGAATGGGTTGGGAGGGGGGAAAGTGAGAAGATGAGGTTTAAAATTGTTACAGAACGAGCGTGCTATTTAGCATCAACGATGATGAAGGTTTCGTTGTTTTTCTTTTGCAATGAAAGCGATATGACAGGCCTTCGGCGAGTTAATGGCTCATGCTGTTAGTGTGCTCATTTTATTATGCAAGTGGGGCATTTATTTTGTACATAATGGATGAATTCATTTTGAGTGTATTTTAAAACAAGCAACAAAATATAAGCGATTTTAAACAGTTTTAAGGTGTACGTCAAAAGAACGAACGGCGAAAGAAAGGCTTTTTAGGTGGCAATTACTTACTGTTTGGTTCGTTGCTGTTAGCTGCACGCCACCCATCCACCAGGTAATTTTGGCCGGGGGTCGTGAACCCAGCGATTGACACTGCACAATATAGCGCCGGTCGGCCGACAGTGGACTGCTGCCGTTAACGATCTCCACCGTCAAAGGACGTACTGCAAGTACGAAAAGATACAAATGCGTGAGTGTAAAAATAAAGGAATACTTTGCTATTCTTGTATAACACTTACGTCGCAGCTCTATCGTAACGTTTGTCGTCACGTTTCTCCGGTAGAAGTTACTCGCCTGACAGCTGTACACGTTGTGCTGATGGGCACGGGACAGATTTCGGACCACGAGCCGGCTGCTGAGCGTAGATTCGTGCGCATAATCGATCATCGTACTCGGCAGTGTCTTGCCGTTGCTGGACCAGGTAATCTTTGGCGTAGGATTTCCTAACAAAAGCAACAACAAAAAAAATTGAAAGGTTTATAATATGCTGACAAGATCGTAAAATGACAAAACACCAAGAGCGCTGTGGTTTGGGTTCTGCTTCTCGTTGCGCTTGGTGTTGAACGTAAATCGTGTACAATTTTCCCCAGAACTCGTTGTTCCAAGGAAAGGAACATGCTCGCTCAGCAGTGACAAAATAGCGTAAATATTTACCAAAATGTTATCATTAAATCAATTACAGCCGTACTCTCAGAAACGGCCCACCAACGCAGTGTCCCCGTTTGGTACGAACGATGGACGAAGCGCTAATGACACCGCAATTTGTTCCACTTCGATGGCTGCCCGGCGTGAAGCGTCATGAAACGACCGAGGCTTTAAGGCAAAGATTACGCTGTTTCACACTGAGCTACTTCGGCATTGCTGGCAGGATGGGTTGGTGGGAGTTGGTGAACGACAAATGGTTGGTCGTAAAAGATCGGAGCCAATTAGATTATTCAGGCTCGACGGCAACAGCATCAGGCAGATAATTCATAACAACTGTTTAATTCGTTGAAATTTAGATTTATTGAGCTTTGGTTTTCTGGTCTACGTGGGGGCGTGCGCTTCTCGCCTACCAGTGATTGGAGGATTCGGCAAACGCACAAAGTTGCGTTCGATTTTCCTTCAGATGCTTCGAATTATTTGGCGAGTAGATAATTTTGTGGGTTTTAACTGCGACGATATACTTTTGAAGACATGTTCAAAATATCTCATATATTTTCTTGAACTAAAATTCAAATCCCTAAGCAACCGTTTCCCCAGCAAGGGTTTAGAGTGAAAGAGGGGTAAGATATGCCTTCTTAACCTCAAAATTTTCCACCTCTTCAGAACGTGAACCAACTTAGCTCGGGAGTGGAAGTGTTCCAATCTTTCTCCAGAATTGCAGTCACTCTTCATCTTTGTGAACAAACACTTTTCACCGGAAACGGGGCGTTCCCATTCCTTCCAACAAAAATCGTGCCTGTTGTCATGGGAGAGCAAAAGCGAGATATCCTAGACAACACGTTCGCACAGTGCGCCTGAATGGTAGGCAACCCGCACGTATGATAGAATGTGTGCTCCGGAGATGGGTACCACGAGCGTTAGAAAAGGTTGTACCATCTTGACTTGGCACGCGGCGATACTCAAGAGGTCGAGGCTTATTTATTCGATCATGTTTATTGAAATGTATATTTCTACGAAAAGTCACTCGAGTACAAGGGGCCGGAGCGGTGAAACAGGTGTCCCGAATTCGGTAGAATGTCTAGTTCACACGAGGGAACACAATATCCTAGCGACACGAGCAGGAACGGCAGATAGACTTCCGTGCTAGTGTTTTGCACCGTTGATGAACTTTGGCTGATGAGAATTGGGAATTGACAAACAAACTCACATACGGGCGCGTTCAGATCGCATTGTTGAGGTTAGAACGACTGTTCCAGCCCCATCGCACGGCGCACAGCCAAATGTAGTGTAGTGCTCGACGACGGATTGCTATAAGCGAGCATGACAGGGACCAAACATTCCACCGGGATTTAAATGTTCTGCACTTTTGTACCGCATCGTTTGATAAATGGGATAATTTACAGACGATCCTAGGAATGATTTCCTGGCTGGCTGGAGCAAGCAATCATGTGAAGAAGATATTTGTTTCAAGCAAAGGGATATAGATGTAAAGGTTTAAAAAGGATATTGAGCCTTTTAAATAAAACAACTATTTCTTGAAAGTTTTTGTTTTTATATTTGCATGCCATGGCGGTTGGATATGACATTACGTTCAAGCCTTTGGATGTCCTATGACATGCTTTCGTTCAATTCATTGATAGGAACACATGGTTTAATGTATTAAAATTTTCATTTGAAACAAAACGTACAACATATCAAATTGCATACTTATACAACTAGTGTTACTAAAACTTTCCCTTGGCAGTGTGTGAAATATAATCATTTTCTAATCATTCGACAAACGGCGAAATAAACCATTTGAATATCTGTTCACCTTCGATTATACTTGCTCGGACGAATCAGACACAAAAGCCCCACTGAATTGCCTTGATTGTCTGGGTTGGTCCTTTATCTGCTATGTGTGCTTCGTGTTAAAAGAAAAACCTTCGAAAGAAACGTCTCCATTCCGCTGCCAAACCATCCATTCCCATCACCAAACCGCGCTGGCCACCGTCAGTAATTGAATGAAGAAATATTGTAAACAAAATTGATTGCGTGTTAAAGTTCACAGGTTTATGTATCGGACCGCACAGTTATCGGGCTTCCTCGGGTAGGGTGAGGTTCGGTAAAGCTATGCTTCCGGTGTGCACGTCAGACCTGCCCTGGTCAGCCGCCGATTGAGGTGTTGGCGAGAATTGTTCTAGCGAAAGAAAGAAAGGGAGAAGAAACTGAAACCTACCGAGCGGAAACAAAAGCGGCTTCCAGTGCCGAAAAGTAAAGCCGAAAAATGAAAGCGCCAAGTGAGAAGTAATGTAAAGCTGACCTCATCTTACCTTAGCGGGTGTAGAGCAATAGTGCAGGATAAAGCCGACACAGTTGGGGGGCTTCAGGGTTTCCTTTTGGTTTGGTGGTTTGGTGGGAGGGTAAGGTTTCTATTTCATCCGTTTTAATGCTCCCCGAGGAGCGTGAGAAGTTTGCGGTTGTGCAGAAGGTGAACGAGCACAACGTTTCGCCAAAACCCGTGGAAAACGACCGCAGTGGCCAGTGAAGAAACTTAATAACGAAAGTAAAACGAACAGGAAGGAGGCCAATTTTTATTGATCACCTTAGGGTAGTGCCACAAAATGGAGTAAAAAGTATTGAATTCTTGTCCCGTTTCACTCTTGCTGCTGGGAGAATCTTTAGGGAATTTACCTTTTTTTTAGGGGGCTGTCCTATAGGCAGACTATAAGGTGGTAGGAAAGTTGAGTTTATACGCTCGTAGCCATTCGCTATACACTACGACGTATCGAGCATTGGGACTGACCTTTCACACGGCACGTTCTTCGGTCCGTTTTGGGGGGAGGCGTGGGACTGGATGCTTTCTTTTTTCCGTTTCCGTAGGTTGAAGAATAAGGCTTAAGGCTTTTGGCTTGATTTCTTTTAGCTGCTGCCTTTATAGCATTTTATGGCAATGGTATTTTTGCCTTTCAGTTCCCGCTCAATCATGATGCGGTGTGTTCTAGGGGTGAATTTCCTACCGAAGGGTGAAACTAGTCGGGGAAAGTCGGGAAGTACGGTTTGGTCTAGGGGCACATACTCTACCCATCATAAACAGGCCGAAGGTATGTGTGCGTGTGCTGTGACCTCACGAGCAAGTGCACGCCAGACCATTCCCTGATGTTTGTGGAAAGGCATGGAAAATCGATGAAAATTGTTGCGAAAGGCCTTCGCTGGATACTTTTGTGAGAGTGCGGAATTTTATTCCCTTCAATCGATTTCGATTGCCTTTTTTTGGGGCTGCGATTTTTTATGCAAATTGTACCGAAAATATGTTGAGCAGGGAGGCTTTTTGGTAGGCACGCATATGTACGGTTAGAACACACTTACTGCACCAAGACACACCATAAATTCCCGAGCCCGGAAATATTTATGTTGCAATAAGAGAATAATATCCTAAGTAACTTTCCTACCCGTCCCCGTCTAGTGACGCGAGGTTGTGTTTCAATAAAAATACAAGATGTAATAAAAAAATGCGTGGAAAATTCGTCGACCTGGAGGAAATTAATATCTTCATTTTCGATTATTATTATTGTGGTATGTGTGTCTACGTTTTATTAAAAAAATATCACTCAATCTTTGGCTGAATCTTGGCACCTACCAAAGAGAGCGACCGAAAGAGAGATAGATGCTCATGGCAGATAGATTAGGTTGCAAGGGTGGAAAGTTTCCATTAGACATCCGTTCAGGCACTTAACTTCCGCAAACAGTTCCAATCTTCAATTAAGATCTTCTTATTGGCGTGAAATCTGATGCTTAGGGGTTTGGAGCAAGTGAACCGACGCCGACCGAATGGACGCCCATTCAGGAAGGACAGGAAATACTTTCAAAGTTCATCGTTTTTGCACCGTGATTGGCGAACGAAATGAAAAATCCCCTTCCCCAATGGAAAAAAAAATGGAACGTACAATCTTAAGAAGGACAAGGACACAGGGAACGATTTACTCACACACGCACACTCACTATATGGAGCGGCCGCAAGCAAAGACAGAAGGACAGGAAATCTTTTCCACATCGTATCCTCTAATGATTTCCATTCCGTGCTAGTCGTCATGTCTTGCCAGTGTCCATTCCGTCCCAAACCATTCCCCGGACCGTTTTCCCACCGGGAATCAAATGGGTAAACGAACGGTTCGGCATCGGAGCGAAAATGAATGAGGCGAAATTAATTAAATCGTAAAATGACTGCCGGTCGCTTTCAGTGGACTTGCCCTTTTCGCAGAGACGAGCATTCTGGCATTGCCTTTTGTGTACCGGCCCTTCGAATAATCTTTACCACTCACGATCCATTCACTTATTCAAAGGCGTGCTTCTTTTTATGCCGTCTTTCTTTCGGTTCTCCGGCTCGAGATGATGGCGGAAGGCTTCTACCCGGTGCGTCCGTCTACGAGGCTCGCCTAATCGACCTCCCAGCATTCGAACCTCATCATGCATCATTTAATCTTAATTATCGTGGTGACATTACACCGTACCGTACGCATCCGTTCCATTCACTAAGCTTGTATTTTTTTTTGTTTGCTGCATGCAGCTCAACCTCTTCGCTGTCTGGTCAGATGGGGTTGGAAGTGTGTGAGGCTTTTTTTATGTGTGGATGGAAGATTGTGTCATTCACATGGTCAATGGGGGCGATGGGCTTAATGATGAAAAGTAACGATTTGCTGCGAGCGTGTGTTCTGTTTCTGGTTTCTGCACTCCTGAGGAATGTCTTGGTACGGTCGTGTGAGGTATGTGTGTTCAAGTATGTGTTTGAAGCAGAAAGAAGAAACGATGTATTCGTGTAAGAAGATTAGACAGACGTTTGTTTGAGTAGATTTGATGTCAAAAGGCTGTTGAGAAACGAGATGAAACAGGAGATCAGAATAGGACAGTTGTAGGCTAGCAGAAGGGTTTACGGTACAGTAATAGCTTTGAATTCCAGTAAGTATAAAAGTTGTTTCATAATAAAAAATGTGTACTGAAAATGTATTCAATGCACTAAGTATATAAACGATTTCTTTCCCGCCGAGAGTAAATCCTTAGAAAATAGTATTTTTCTCACTTACCAAACATTGAATGAGAAAATAAAGCAAGGAAATGAAATGAAATGAAACAAACCGTCTCATAGCTGTTACTACTTTCCATGTTTTTCAACAAATCTCCAATCGAAATCAAGCAGAACGGAACATAAAAAAACCTGTACCGAAATATTGTGTCTTTCGAGTGGATTAATTACTAGCAGTACTCATTACCCAATGTTTTGTTAGTTTTTTGACATTAGTGCAATCGTTCCCTTCTATGTGT
>KB697453.1:0-10138 GCA_000349165.1 Anopheles christyi
CGAAAAATTCGACATACGCGGAAATTCGAGATACGCGGTATGGGGTATCGTTGATAGCAGAGCGAATTTAAATGATATATTCCACAGTTTCTTCACCTTTTTCGACACTAGCTGCCTGCATATTCTTGTTGTTTTTTTTTTTTTTCTATGCGTAAAAGACTTAAGCGGTCATGCCAGTCTTTACAGGCTTACTAGACTGACAGTCCATGCTACCAATTGACTATCCCGGATGCGAATCGAACCTATCCTGCCTTGTGGGAGTTGGTGTGTCTATCCAATAGAGATCAATGTAAATTTATTGTATATGATAAACATAATAAATGAGAAGATAAAAAATCCTGTGGTTAATATTTCATGTACATCAAAATAGCCACCCCAAAATTTGCAGCACAAGAGTTGCAAATAAATAAATGCAAAGGAACATCCACCTCAAATGGGCAATGAAATCAATCCATCCGAGAGGAAAACTTTTTAAATTTATGTTTGGATACAATAATAATAAACAACTAACGTGAGCAAAACCACTTAATGTTGAGTTCAAAAGTATTTAGCTGCATAAGTTAACCACTTAAAGTTAAAGGAAAATAGAGACAATAACATTGAAGAAAGCTTTTAAACATAATGCATTAAATGAGAGTAAGTGTATAAATAAATATTAAGAACATAGATGGGTGAGAGTAGCACATAGCATTTTAATTATTCGAGTTTCAAGAGCTCCCGGTGCAAGAAATTTGACTCATTTCCCCACATGTTACAAAATATACAATTTGTTGTCTTTCATTCAGAGAATGTTTGCCAAAATCAGTTGGCCATGCGTTTCCTGATTTGGGCGGAAAAGCGTACGACCGGACCTCCAATAGCTTCTACTGTTAAAGCGCTCACACTTACTTTGAACGTGACATAATCCGACAGAAAATTGACCAAGCTCAGGCATCTGCCGTAGGATCTCCTCTGTCACCAGGTGCACACCACGATGCTGTGGCCGTAGGTTGATCTTGCGTTGAAACCAGGCGGAACCAATCTGTATACCGCGGTGATTTGATGAAGCCATGTTATTGGTCTTCTCATATGATGAGCCCGTCGTAGTCGTTGCCGTTGGGTTTATGCCCGCCGCCGTTGACGCTTGCTGCAGATGACGATGGTATCCGGATTGGTGCCGATGACTGGCCGCCGAACTACCGCCACCACTGCTACGATCTGCGTCACCGACGCCAGCACTTCCGCCAGCAACAGTAGAAGCACCTCCACCTCCGCCCCCTGCCGCAGCACTACCTTTCCTTCCTTTGCTTTTCCCACCACCTTCTGCAACTGCTGCACCGCCTGCTGTTGCTGATGCGGCAGCACTTCCACTTGCTCTACCAGCACCACCAACACCACTTCCGCCACCGACTACACCTCCTCCACGAGCTCCTCCTCCCTCACGGCCCCCGGCGGACGCTGACAAAGGTAACGAGGACGAGGACTCGTCGGTGACCGATGAAGGAGGGCTGCCCCGTTTGCGAGGATGATCCGTTTTGAGGCAGGAAATGGCAACTACTGACAAGCTATAATACTACACACATACACACCGTACCAATTTCACACACGCACCTAGTCGGCCAGACAAAAAAAACAGACCAGCACACAAACACAGCACGAACACTCCTCGGCAACACTATTGCTTGCTTTTCACCACTAACTTTTATTTTCGGTTGAAACCGACAGAAGGATGTACAGGGCGAGAGAAGCTGGTCGGTGTGGAATTGAGATTATTTGCTGTGTTTCTGTTGCCACGTTTATTTTGATGAAACTTGTGAACCACAAACCACTAACGGACAAAACACACGTTTGCTTTACATTTTCCTGTTACGCGGGCACAGATCGCTTATCTCTTCATTCCACTCCACATAACATTTCTACTAATGCTCACTAGCTGCTGCACATTATGTGCTAATGCTGATTCTTCATGCCTTATCTGCACTTCACTCACTAACACAAATCACTCGCCACCCTACGAATTCTGCTGATTAAAAAAAAATTCAAATGAAATAGCACTAACAGTAGGGATAAAATATAGGTGGATTACATTGGTGCAACCAGTTTAGTCGAAGTTCTTTTCCCCATTCAATTTCATTTCGTAACGTCACTTCCTTTCGATAGAAATGGTCGGAGTACTACCGCTACACTACGGAGTACTAGCCAAACCAACAAGCCACGAAAATACAGTACTATGTTGCGTACAAGAACATTTTCTCGTAAAAATCGTCATTTCCTTTGGCTTCCGCTTTCGACACAGACACACATTAATACATTGCGGCAACCAGATGAGAAACCCGAGTTCGACGGAATAAGCTACACACTGCGGCACATCGCAAAACTTACACACTAGTTTAAAGCTTTCTATGCTTCCAAGGCTTTGTATAGCGTTGTTAGTAGCACATTAAGTGATATGATACTGGTGCATATCACTGGTGGTGGATACATGACAAATGAAATGCAATGGATACACAAGCTACAAAAACCATTGCGTTCCATTGCCTAATATATATAACCACTCACTGTGACCTATCTTTATTCAGCTTGTCCATCATGTTTTGTTGGGAATGCACAAGGGAGTTCCCACATGTGCATGATCTGGTCGACCAATCCCCTTGATGTTTTCAAACATAAGTTGTTGCGATTTGAGCCGAATACACAGGGCAATATAGACGGGAAGGAGATATCGAGTGTTTGCCTGCCGGTAGTATCGTAAGCAGATTCTCGTTCCCGTCACTGGTGTCACGCACGGTATGACATACAAATGGGCACAACCCACACCATTACGTTATGCATTGAAATTCTTTGCGTGATTTTTACAAACTACTACTCCGTTTATTCAACACAGCAAAGACAGTCCAATAATAATACGAACCCTAAAAGCCACCGGCACTATGTGTAGTAGAACACTGAGCAAAAAATGGGCCAGGAACGAAGGGTCAAGCATTCATTTGCGAGGTCAAGGTATGCAGAGACAAATATATTAAGCTCCACACAAGCGAAAGCGTTCTATATTGTCAAACTGTTAAACATATTTTAGCTTTGACTTGCCACTTTCAAAACGGTTACTACGATTTCACATACATTCATAACTTTGTTGTAAGTTTGGTTGTTAGGCAACTCAATAACAAAGTCTGATACGCTCTACAACACGTATTATAACATAAATCATACATTCCAGCTCATCTATTATCAGAAATACTGATCATTATCAACATATGTTTACCGTAGTGCAATCGTACAGTGCGCCAGGGCAACGTTACTTCTATTTGAACATAGCAGTATAATCCAGCATCCTTAGCGATAATGTTCTCCAGCTCATCTTTTCTTGGGTAGCCCAAGTTCTTTTGCTGTTTGAATTATCGTAGGACACTGCATTCGTAGGTTGTACATTCAAAGGTGATATTGATTTGTGGGAAAGTACTGGTGAGCCCGAAAGATTTTAAGAAGTAAACCATGAACAAGTGAGGGACGTCCTTAAAAATTATCACGAGCGGTGTGTGTAAACCCCTGTGGGTGCGTAAGTGTTTATCTCACGAAATGAAAACTACTTCGCGGATGGTTCGTAACGTAATACACATTTTCCTGCTGTAAAGAGTAACATCTCTCTCATTTTCACTCTCTATTTTCCTCGTTTGCGTTCTCTTTCTTTTATTCTCTGTTTTATCTAGGTTTTTTCGTCGGCGCAAACACACTGATCCACATGCTCTTTTGATCTCCCTTTTTTAGTCCACCTCTTTCTTGCCTCCCGCCTTTCCAGACTTTCTCTTTCTCCCTCACGCTTTGCCTTTACCCTATATCCCGTTAAATAATCTTTCTCTTTCAATCTCGATGGCAGTCTGCAGCCATACATAATCATACGCATAAGATGCTTGCGGCAGTAGGCACCACCATCGTGCCTGGCGAAACCAATTTCACCGTACATACTACAGTCTGAAGTCAATCCAATTCCAGCTACCTCGGTTGCGAACCAAAATAGCAAAAATTCCGATGCTGATTTAATTGCCAGTTTTGGGGCCCAGCTCAAAGTATCCTGACAATGATCCAGCCGAACCTTTCAGGACACTGAAGAACACACTCCAGGTACACGAGTACACGCACGCACACACATACATTCACACAGGAAGGCAGATGCTTTTCACATTTGAATAGAAATCTGTAACAAAGTGGATGAAACTTGAGTATTATTGAGATTTCAGGATACTTTATACTGCATCATTTTCTTCCTTATTTTGGCAAAAAATCTTCATCGTGCAACACTAAGAAGAAGGCGGCGATTGAAGAAAGCTAACATGTTCTTTTTTTCGTCTTCTCTGTCATTCTGCCCGGTAGGCTCCACCGATCGGTACAGTCCTTTTTGTGGGTAGGAGAGTCCCTTTCCGAGTTTCCACCGCTCTAAGTTGCCAATTTTCTTCGTACATCCGTTTTTTCGTATTATTCCCAAGCAAAGCGGACGGATCTGAATATTTGCAGTCATTCCATGTGACTTGTGCCACACCGAATTAACTCTATTTCCTCATAACTATGCAGAACGGGTTATTTCTTTCAACCAGCGTAATATAAAACTCCGTACACACCTCGTCCGTGTCACAACCGCGTGTAATAGATTTTCTTCCCTCACGCGCATACTCCTCACACACCCGGGCGACACTATTCGACGTGAAAATGTACCTTTTTTACGATATACCACCGTTTTGAATTCGTTTCTGTTTTATGTAATTTCAGAACCGTTTTCTCGAGCCACCGCTTTTTTTCTTCGCTTGTCGCGCTTCTCTTCTGTGGTAATCAAACTACCCAGCTATACCCGAATACCGTCGCCTCTCTTTTTCGCACACACACGGGCGGGCCTTTCCGTGGGCTTCAACATCAAAAACCCATCTCCATCGCGTTATCCTGGCCAGTGTATCTCACTTTTGCTAATGCTAGCCCGCTCTGCTGCCTTTTCAAACGATTGTGCCGCACATTTTCGATCCCTTTCTTTATCATGCGCGCGTGTGCTATATCCTGAAATCCTGCACGCGATCCCTTTAGCGGTAACCTTGCGGGCCACACTCACTCACACACACTTAAATGATGTATCTCTTATTTCCTGAATTTTACCACGAGTAGTACGGAACCAAAGATGAGTCGATAAACTGTTTCACTTTTCACAAATGCTGCAAATTTTCTTGTGGCACCGAGTAATGACTCTTTCGACCGTGCTAAAATCTGTCACACGCAGTTTGACATGCCTATTTCTTTGGCGATGCCGTAATGATTTTTTGTTTCTATTGTTTTATTGTCATACAGTTGTCAGTTATGTCATTCTTTCCTCAATTTTAACCAATTTTTCAGTACCGTAGAGAAATGTGATGATCTGTTAGCCCATAGTCTACAGCTGGTGTCGGTAGGGAAAGACAGATATATCTTTAGAAAGAGAGAACAATTGATATCATCGTAAATTCGATGATAATCAACTAAACTAATTGTTGATGTGCTGATTTGAAATAATTTATTTTACCGCAGTAGGTAAATAGGCCTTGTAAAAGGCCCCCTCATAGCCTAAATTTCGTTGGTAGAAAATGTTAATGAATCTGCAAATAAATCTACCAAAAAACGTAAAAACGGAAATGATACGAATGAGTTTTCATGAAGTTTCAGTAATAATTATTAGCTGATTATTACTGATTTTCAATCTTGAAAAAAGCGTATTCAACTCAATTTTGGTTTTATTTTCAGATTCGGACAACTTTCCAAAGCTAACTTGAAGTGCTCAACCGCATAACCTGAACAGCATACAGCGTGACAGCTCGAAGCGCAGCTAAATTGTCAACAAGAAAACAGAAAATTCGCAACCAGCAAACATTTTGGTGCTGTAAAATCCGATTTCGCTCCTAAATGTTTTATCTTATCAAATAGTTAATCTGTGCAAGCTGTAAACCATGCTGAAAATCATCCATAAATATATTTACTACACCTTACTTGATGGTAACGTGCATGCCTTGTTGCATTCGTGTGTGTGCCCGTGTAACCGGTTCAAATAGTTGTTGTTGGTGGATAAGTGAGGAAGAAGGGAGATTCGGTGACTAATTTTGACATAATCGTCCTTGCGAAGTTCGTTCGTGCATGTGCATTTTAGCGTACGGTGAATGTAGCATTGCAACATATATATATATTAAGGCAGATCGACGTTGGAACAATCAACAGAATTGTAAACACAGTGAACAGCTCCAGATACATTAGCCAGCATGACCAACGAAAACGATGATCTCTCCATCACAAGCTGGTAAGTTTAGTTAAGATTTCACAAGTGTATGCATTTGTTGCACGTCCTTACATCGGATAACATGCAGCATGTGCGACCATAATGCATGGCAATTTGCGAATTAAATCAACTTTCCGCATCTGTTTCCCCCATATAGTGATCGATGCCCGCGGATGGTTGCATTTGGTAACATTCTACTGGACGTCAGTGTAGAACTGAAAGATGGGAAAATTCTGAATGATTTCGATCTGAAACCCGATGATCAAAGGGAAGTTCCTGCAGACAAACTTGCTGCCCTTGTCTCCGTTGCCGTAGAAACGTAGGTATTTGGTCAATGACTAGGGTTCTCCAAATCACGCTAGTGTAGCAGCCTCATACGCATGGACCAGTCATGTAACGTAAATATGTTTTGACTAGCGTGTGGCGTGTGAATGGTATTTGTATATAGCACAATAGAAATAGTACATGCTGTGTCGTGTAGGTAATGGAATTCATATTAAATCGGTGATCTTGATTGCAGCTGCGGAAATCCAATCTACAATCCTGGTGGCTCAGCGCTTAATACATGCCGCATGTTGCGTGCATTGGGCGAGAAAAACATAATCTTTTGCGGGGCTGTCGGTGTGGACGAGAATGGCCAAATATTGCAACAAATTTTAAAAGATTGTGCTCTAAACACATGGTAAGTGACTTGTACGATGTAAAAAGTTAACCCCTAATGTTCATTGTTGTCATATTATTACTTTTCTGCTTAACAGTATACAAACATTGCCTGATGAAATGACCGGAACGTGCATGTGTCTCATTAGTAGCGACAAACGAAGTCTAAATGCAAACATTGGTGCGTCATTGCATTTCAAGAAGGAGTTTATAAGTTCACGCTGGTGCCAGTCGAAAATAGGTGTATGCAAATCAGCCGCCCACACTAATATCGACGAGGATGTACGAATCTTTTACATCGAAGGTTATTTTGTGCCGGAAAAATTTCACATCTGCACGTACATCTACGATCAGTACTGCAAGGGTACGGCAAATCTGCTGGTGACGAATCTAAATGCATCGTACATACTGCAAGAATTCACCACGGAGATGCGTTTCCTCGTGGAGCATGCCGATTTGGTTTTTGGCAATTTGGCAGAATTCATCGCACTTGCACAGATATACAACTGTGATGACGTTGACGCACTAGCTCGGCTACTGATAAAACCATACCGAAAGCATAATCGGAACAAGATTCTCATCGCAACCGATGGTTGCCGAAGTGTACGGTTATACTACGGTGCAGGGTTAAAGTTTGTTGCGGAATGCTACCCTGTGCCAGTAATTCCGGCAAACCTTGTCATCGACACAACCGGAGCGGGTGATTCGTTTGTGGCGGGCTTTCTGTACAAATTCATGAACGACGAAAGTCCTACATTGGTAGACTGCATTCGATACGGGTGTAAAGTGGCTGGAAAGGTTATACGGCAAGTTGGATGTAACCTGCCCTCCAGCGTACCATCATCGCCGTCAATTGCTACAGCGACAAAAGAGGGAATGATTCCTTGAGAGAACGTGTTTCATCGCTGCACACGTGAAGAATATCTTTGAACTTTCATCATCCTGCAGGAGTATGTTCCTTTATTGTTGTTTTGCTACTTAATAGATTTGTGTAGGTGCTTGCTGCGTGGTGATCTTGCTAATACTGCAATAGTCTGGTTAAGGGTATTTTGTTACAAAAGTTGTTAATCGTCAATATTTATAAATGCACTTCATGTACCTAAAATGTTGAAAGATATTTGAACGAAAGAAATTATTCATCCATTGGTATACTGTAAGTAGAAATCGGTACATGGAACAAACAGATCGACGGAGTATGTTAAAAAAGATGTTGATTTTAAAACATACTTTCGATTTAAGTAACAAAAGTAACAAATAATGCGGGCAAATGCGTCATGTTTTCAATGATTCTAAATTATGTTACATTTCTTTAAAAATAATATTGTTCAACAGATAGCAAATCATTAATCGCTAAAATCCATCAATTTGCTTATATTTCATACAAAACAATCCTTTTGTAAAAAAATCTACTACCTTACCCATGACTCCTCATGTCCATAATTTTCAACAGCATTCAACGTACAGTTCTTTGAAACGAGCAAGAACGAAATTAGCAATAGCTTAAAGCAATGCTTTATACATTTTCATACCATTCTTGCTTGATGCTACCGTACCTTACGTATAAGCGGATGAATCCGAAATCCTGCAGTACTTAAGCAATTGCTTGTTTTCTGAGACTCGGGCTGTCTTTTTGCATCCGGTTTTGCCATGTTCTACGCTACGCGAGGGGTTTTATGTTGCTTGTGGAGTTCAATGCTGGGTGTGCAGCATAATGTTGCGTATCGGAAGAACGAATTTTGAGGAATTTAATTATTTCAATTGAATTTATCGTTTCTGATTTAGTTTTTTCTCATACGCCGAATCGATAAGATCAGTTCATAATTCGCAATACAAATCCAAGTGTCTAAAATGATAACACGTATGCATTTTATGTCAATTTTTTTATCCATTTCTTCAAAATTACGAGTCAAGCAAAGGGTTAAACACATCTCCAATATCATTGCCATATTCTTTTCGTTGTCAAGGCAGTCTCAAGATTTTTTTAAATTTGGCTTTTCTCAATGTTACTCTAGTAACAATTCAACACCGCTTTTTTTATTATTGTCCTCTTCACCTGCAACTGTCCGGACAAAACTGCACGAATGATCGCTGTCAGATAGAACCTAATTATGTCACTCACAATTGTCAAATACAGTTTCGAAGTTGAGCATGCACAATTCCTATGTACCAACCTTGTTTTCTCAAACTTTGCATCTTGATGTGGGACAACTGCTCGAATAGCCTGGTGTAGAATTTTAGTCAGAAAAAGGTTGAAAATATATCGGGAGTAAAACATAGGAAATTCACTTTTCCACGTGCCAGGGAGCTTGATTTTTCCACGGTAAACACACACCGCGGGCGTGGCTGCTGCGAAACCTGCCTGTGCAAGTGTGTACAGGACACAGCTGTGTCTGGTTTCGGTGCCGATTTTGGACGCTGGAATAGCTAGAGTGTTGGTCAGCACAATCGGTAAAATCGCCTTCGGTGCGATCATCATCACGTCGGACCCTGGAACTTTCTTCGCATCTCTGGGGTGTCGACATTAATGGGGTGCTGTTTAAAGTAATCAATGTGTCAACGAATGTGCTAATCGACGCAAAGGGTAGAGTGACAAGAAAATGCTTGCCGAAAATTAGTTCCAGAACCCGTGCTCTAACGTAGTGTGAAGTGAAGTGCCAGGGTGCAAAACATCGCCGACAACGTAACTGGTAATGAGTTATTGGTACGTAGCAGCTTCTGTCGCGACAATACATAAGTGGGTATCATCGGTGTTGGTTTGGGAACCGGAAGTATGATTTTTGTGCAGAAGTTTTGTGAAATGAATAACGCCTGATGCGATATGGAGATGCGTTTGTTTCCTGGTAGCTAAGGGTGGTGTAAGCATCAGCAGATGTACAAGGGTGTGTGTGTGTGAATAGGGTTTGCATACAGTACCAAAAGTGTTAGACGACAGCGACGAGCCATAGTGAACGTTAACTTGGAGTAAAAAGGACGACTGGTCGGCATGAACAGCACAAAAGTGTAGGTGTGTGAAAGTAGAAGTGCATTGGTGTGTGTGTGAACGCGCGCGATGTTTTAAAATTGTCCCACCGTATCCTTTGCGAGTGGGTTTGTACGTTTTGTTTGAGTGTGTTAGATGGGCGGATACAGTTTTCCTTGCTGTTTTGCTGGTGTGTTGTTAGAGTGTGTCCTCTACACTTAGCAATCGTGCCTCTTTCAAAAGTGCGGTTCGAAGACTGA
>KB697454.1:0-10066 GCA_000349165.1 Anopheles christyi
TAAAAATAGTGATTAGAACAAGAGCGAACCGGGTTTGAGTTTGTGTGTGTGTGTGTGTGTGTGTGTGCGTTTGATGACCCAACCAACAATGGCCAACCGACACTCGAAGACAAACGGTCGCGATAAGGAAGCGAGAGGACTGATCAGAATGATTGGCACAAAGCAAGACATCTTCACGCAGTGCTCCTGTACACAATTGTACCATTGACGATCAACCGCAACGATGACTTTAATGGGTCGATTTTTCCTTTTCCCATTTTGAGTTCCTATAAATTGTGCGCAACTGTGCGGTGTGTGGTTAAAGTTGTATTCACTCGATTGGAATAACAGCAACAAATCCCTCCCCCTTCGTAACCGGATCACCCAGCCGAGCACGAATGAAAAGATAACAATCGCGTAAGACAGAGGATTTTCCTGGCTCCTGGCCGGGAGTACTGCCCATGCGGAGGAGGGGGCATTTTCCTTTTCAGCAAAATGCTACGCCATTCGCATGGATGGACCACCTACCATATATATCGAACAGGGAACACAATAAATGTATAGTTAATGCGATAGACTATCAATTCTAGTGATTATTAATGAGCATATAGGGCGATGAGCGAGCGAACGATGGCGAACGATAGAGCGCACCACTCTAGGGCAGTCAAGGATTAAGTGCACGAATACAATCGATAAACTGGGGTAGGAATTCTTCGATCCGGTTATCGAAACAATGGAAAGCGGTCCGATTCAAAAGCGGATAAAGTGTGGAAGGTTCAAGCATAGCTTACGTACCATAGAAGGGTAGGGAAATGAATAAGGTATCATATGGCGCCAGAGAATGAGATGGAATTTGCGACCGATTTGAAAGAACAGCGACCAACGATAAGGTTTTTTAAAAGTATCAGTGCATTATTAAACATTATTTTGAAGTTCGTGTAAAGATGCTTGGAACATCTCGTCTTCGACGATATTAGAACCAACTGCCAATGCTTTCATTTCGTATGGTTTATTTTCGTTGTACCAATTCTAGAATTACACTATTATCACGAATTGGAGTTGGAAAATAGGCCTTGATAAGCATTGTATGAGCCTTGGTTGTTCGCTAACGATCCGTAGGGATACTTCCGATGCGAAACATTAAACGACATCCGGTCGAAATGATCCACAGCTCGTATTGTTGCATCCCTACGACCCATAACGACCCAAGACATTTCCATCTGGTAAAGGATATATTGCTTGAGGTTTTGGCGTAATTACCCATCGCTACTAGCCACTAGCCGGGCAGCATCGACCTGACCACGTAAACAATGGTGGCCACAGCCGGAAATGGTGGCTTTCTTGCAAGTACCACATCGTCTCGACCGTATGCTGAATGCTTAACACTCGAACTTCAACCACACCAATCGATAGCTCAACCGAATATTAGTCTCACAAGCGCTATTAATTTTCATAATTACGACCTTCGGTTCAAGCTGGGACCGACTCGGGTGGGGCGGAGAGAAGAAAACACCTTGCCCCACCGCTAAGCCGTTAAGTGGGGAAAACGGAATGGCAGGATAAGGCCGAACACCTACCGAACCCGACCCACTTCCGATGGTCGTTTAGGTGATATGATGATAATAGTGATGTTGTTGTTCGCTGCGGTCAGAAACAGTGTTTCAACGAAAATGCTGTTCGGCGATGGTGGGGGATATCGTATCGTTTTGTCAATGTTTTGGCCGGTGAAATAGCGCCCAACCGACGGGGCCAGAAGGTACCTATTAGGGCCCATCACTCTTGCTGACGTTCCGTTTGCAGCCGCCTCACGCCGCTGAGCGGTGATTTAAGCAAGACGGTTCGTAACACACAACCGGAACACCAGGAGCCACCGGAAGCCACTGCACTTGGTACGGTCTCGGTGTTGATTTATGAAACGTAATAATGTATTATTTGAAACGATCGTACGAACAACATGCTGCAATGTGACCTCTCATGGCCGTATTTGCGTTAGGGAAAATGCATCGAAAGGTGTAACGTCCCCCCTCCCCACTCCACACTTTTGCTACCTAATAACGCTTCCTTTCTTTGTTTTAGTAGATACGGCTTGCAAAAAGTATTTTTCAGTGGTCCATCCAAAGGTTTTTCGAAGCACTTGCTGTAGGCAAACGAATTTTAACAATTGGAAAATTTAGTTCATCCATTTTGTTTGGTTATTTTGCACACCGTCAAACACACACACACAAATGGCATTCATTCGAATTTTTACGGTGCGTTCGATTTCCGCCCGGATAGCAGTGTGGCATACCCAGGGACGGTCGTAATGCAAGCGAAAGCCCACGAAGAAGTCAGATTGTAGACATTTTCCCTTGCCACCACACACCCAACTGCACAATATTGAAAGCGCTTAATATTGTATGCAAATTTTCGTTTGTTATGAACCATTGCAGCCGTACGGCCTCGAGTTTGTTAAAATTCCTCTACTCCCAAAGGTAAAATAAGACAGGAAGGCGTGGTTCGGAAACTAGCCGTCACGTGAGCCTCACTTTACGCGTTCCTTTCATTTTTTTATAATTTTTTACCTTCCTTTCCCACCTTTGTAAGGGAAGTGTGTGTGTGTTTATTTTTTGCAATTGACGATAAAAAAGAATCATTTTAAGCTGAACGTTTCATTGGCATCGCTTCCGGCCTGATTTTTCATACTGCTCCTACTCTCCTCTCGACAGGTGAAAGTGATTTTCTATATTATTTGAACGCTGGTAAAACTTTTTCTCCCTCTTACTTCACCGCGCTACCTGACATGGTGGTGAGAACGATAAAAGCCAAACGTTTCGGCAAAAGCAGCAAGAAGCCTCGCTTGCCGGTGTGGAGGATAAAATACGCAACGATAACGTGTGGGGTAGGTGGCTGTGGTATTCGCTTTTAAAAGAAACTTTTTCACACATGGTGTAGGGTTGGGTTGCTGAAGAAGTGGTGGTAGCGATATGAATTGGTGTAAATTAAAAAATACTTTTCATGTTTTGCGAAATTTGCAACATAATGTTTCCGCGCTTCCTTTTTACCTCTCATGTTTCCCCCTTTTCCACCCTACGATCGATTGTGGCTCGATTGATTTTTATCGTATAACGGCTTTGACTGTTGGGTTGACTCGGTAATAGACGTGTACATGATTTGCATACACTTCGAGGAGCGAAATTAAGCAATCAAAAAAGTTGCAACGTTTCATCAGTTGTGTGGCCAACATTTTCATTCTTGGTAACAATAGAAAAATCATTTCATAACGTACATTAAAATGAAGAAGAAATTGCAAAGTGATTCACGATCGCGCAACGTTCGCGTGGAAAAAAGTTAAACATTTTAAACTTGAACATGAATCATGTATAATGTTGTAAATTAAACGCAAAAATAGGGAATTTATTATATTGCATGTAACCAGAAACATCCTACAATATGTAGATGTTAGCGTGTGACAAGTCCTAACTTGATGCATACATAAAAATATCATTTAACATGTCATTGAAAGCTATCATCAAATAGCAATTTAAAAAAATCTACAGCAGCTAGTTTACCCTAGTTTAAAAGATGATAGAATAAAGCGAACGTATAATGAAATCCATGTACTGCATCTTGCGATAAACAAACAATAAAGAACATGATAAGAAACGATGGTTAGAACGGTGCATCATTGCCGTGTTCATGCCGTGTCCGGTCTCGATCCGATGAAAGGCACGATCGGTGTACGGTGGCCTTCCTTTATTGTTGGTCGTATCCAATAAAGGTTTAATTAAAATCACAACCATCCATCAAGTGTTGTGACGCAGCACATGAACCGGAGCATCAGTTTAAGGAAATAAAAACGGAAAAATCTTCCAACTTCGAAGCTACAGCGATATAGATTGGCAGGATAGTCGTGGCTGTGTGGCAATTTTTACCTCCAGCATACATGGGCTATTAACAACAAAGACAGATCAATGGCTCAATCAGTTGATGTTGAGTGCAACAGCTGCAGCATCGTACTGTGTAGAAAGATGGAGATGGCAAAACAAAAAGTAAACCCTATTGTGTGCATGAAGGCGAGTCTAACTATAACTAATAACGGATCGGTTCTAATGTACGCCAATTAGCACGGACGATGTATTGGACAAATGGGTACTTTTAAACCTAAGTTTGAAGCAGAGAGCAACACGCTCCATGATTCCTAGGGAGAAGAAGAAGCCGGAAGTATAAACATGGTTCAGTTGTTACGATTAAATGTAATGCACAGGATTAGTTACCGATCAGAATGAACGGAAAGTTCAGCACTTGTACGACGGAATGAAAAAAATGGGAAAACTGCTTTCAAAAAATGGTGTTCGTAATGGAACTACAATTCCCGAGGTAGAGAGAAAAGAAAGAGCGAGAGAGAGATGAAGAAAGAAGGAACGAGAGCAGGAAAACAAGCAAACAGGAAAATAAATTATAAACAATCTATCATACTTTATATACGACACATACCGCCCCGAGCAAACGAACCCACAGCGTTGCAGTAAGTTGCACCGCTTGTGCAATTCGTCCTTACCCTTTCACCATCCCCGATGCAGCGTACAGTGGATGGAAAGTGTGTGGGAGCGCACTATGAAGCATAAAGTTCACCAGTGCATCATACGGAGGCATCCAAAACAGCGAGTCACAGCCGGTTTTTGCATTTCCAAATGACAGAAACAAATTGAGATGACCAAACGAGTGCTGTTTGCTTTGCACCGTGTTACACACTGCCTTCCTGCCGTACTTTGCTGAAGGGCACTGTCGGTGGGAATTTTCCCAGCTTTCCATCGTGCTGGAAAGCGCAGTGTACTCTCACTTCTTATTGGCTGCGTGTACGGTATGGCTGGTACGGCACAAAACAAATAGTAACAAAATAAAACCAAAAAAAAAAAGGGACGGAAAGGAAACGAAATTGAATGCATCCGTGCAAGTGCGCAAGAATATTAATGCTTTTTAAACAAATTATATCGCTCACGTTCACGACTGCTCGTTCTTTTCCCCCGGGGGGAAGCGAACGCGTACCCATACTTTGCCCCAACAGTTGTATCGTCATCATCATCAACAAAGGATTGAACTAGACGCAACTGCACCATTGTTTTAGTTGCATTACAAATGCAACCGATGTAGTGAGCATGGAGAAGGCCACTAGAATGCATGGTGCCAAAAATTGGAAAAAGTTGAACTGAAAGTATCGTAATGCATAATCGGTACATGAAAATGGAAAAAGTGTAGTTTTGTGGACGTGTGTGTGTTTTTGTGTGAAAGTGTGATGATAAATCACACTGCAGCAAACGGATGGCAGCAATCAACCCCATCTATAGACATTCCCTCGTGCGTTTTGTGAAGGACGACAGTACAAGTCCATTTAATTTGCACCGGACACTGCCACTGGACTGGCGGGAGCAGCGAGAGGCTGCGATAAATTAGATACTCGAACCGAATTAATTTTGTCAATTAATTTCAATTTGCCTCTACTCAATTCTACCTGCCAAACACTTCGGCACACGGTCCGAAAAGTAATGCTGGACCGGTTGCTGACTGTTTTCAATTTACCATACCACACGCTGGTGATATTCAGCAGGGAATACTTTAATGTCACACCTTTCGTCGAATTTTCGAGTTGAAATAGCCAGTTGCTGTTTGAAAGTGGAGGTGTGAGATGTATTTCAGTAAACCATTTAACTTGCATTTCATAGCAGGGTTAGCATTTGCATCCGTTTGCTGTGCAGTGTGATGGTTTTTCTTTGAAAGTGAGGAAATGTTTCTTCTCAGTGCTTGCATAAAGCTACCTCATATGGCCTAAGGATGGCGTCTGACACTCTTTTCATCTGGTTGTACGTTTGTTGTACGTAAACCCACATACATACTGGGCTGCACCAATTTAGTGCAAAGAAAAAAAGGTATACCAAATTCACGATACTTCAACACATACCTTACCGTAAAGTATGACTCTTATCCTTCAAAATAGGAATGTATATCGAGTGGAGGAATGTACTGCAGAGAGAGGAAAATGGGAGGGAAACACTTCCCATGCACAACTTTTGCTTCAGAAAATTTGTCAGAAGGTTGGGTCTTGCGCATAGTTATGATACCCTGTCTTTCAAGGGGTAAACTGAAGCATGACCCATTTCAAGCGGTCGTTTTCATATTGGAAAAAGCGTATGTGAGTATGCCGACCTTTTAAAGACAGCATTTGATCTTCACGTACGGATCTTAATTCAGTCGTTTCGGGGAGTTGTGTTGCCTACGGTTGTTTAAGCTAACCGTGTGTTTTTCTTCTGCCACATCACCCCAACTCGAAACGGGCTAGCTATCAGGTGAATCGTTTAACGGCCCTCTTGCTGTCGGTAATGATGATGTGAAGACATGAGAATGTGGTTTGCCGGAACGATGCATTGAGAGGGTGGTTCGGCAAGAGGTGGTGCTTCTAACACGCACTGTTGTGCACTTTTTTTTGTGTATTTTCAATGTTATTGTACGCGTTTAAGCTAGGAAGAACACATAATTGTGAAGTAAAGGACATTTAACTTAAGGACTTCTTTAACTTCTTCTATGTTTTTTAACGTTGAGTTTGTTTGAATGTTTTACTAATATTAGAATTTTCATTAAATGATTGTAACTCATGGCAAATAATTGTTTACAAATACGTTGATTGAAATAAATAAAATAAAACATCACATAACCTACACTTACAGCTTACTGCTGCCCCTTGAAGCATAAAGATCATAAACATTACCCATTCAATCAGTCGCAAATTAAAAAGAAAAAGAAACCATTTCAGTGATTGAGTACCCACAGCCTTGCATGAATCGCAGTAGTTGAGCAATCCTGCACTAACCAATTTTTCTTACGTAGATGGTACAAAAGTTTCACCCAACTCTCGGTGGAAAAATATACGCCATTTTAATCTATTCAATCTGTACCACTGCTGCCATTTTCACGTTTGTGCGGTAGAAAGGGAAAAGGGAGTGACCTTCGCAAGAAACGGGAGGAAATTTACGATGCCAATTTAAGGCAGGTTTCGATGTGTACACACACATACACTCCCTCGTTACGGATGCAATTGGCTAACGATATGCAACGTTGGGATGCAATTGCACTAACCGATACACTCTAACGAGATAGTTCAACGGGGCACGAAACCTGGTTCCACCTTTGTTCTCTTCTCCCATGCGGTGTTTACCGTTTGGAGTGGAACGGGTTTCCTTCCACCTTTTCATTCGCAACAGAAGCACACGATGCTTGAGCTGCTTTGCTAGCATACACTTTATTCGCATCACTGCTAAACGACTCCTGAGGGCTACATTGAGGTTAGATGAGCTTTGAGCCACTGGTGAACTGTTGCCAGCTACCAATTTCTACTCCCCTTAAAGGCAGCATCCTCTACCAGGAATTTTAAGAAGCGGAAACAATCCTTTATACAGTGAAAGCACACCCACCCATACACATACATGTGCGACCAAACACGCGCATAACAAAAAACTACAGAAAGCTCTGCTGGAAAGGAGAACTTGCCCCTGCCAAGAAAAAGGATAGTATGCTTTTATCGTACCGACCGAGGGGTGGTTCGTGGAGTTCAGTTCGGCTGCACAACCCAAAATAACAACAATTCGCAATCAAAGCAAACAAATCCACCGCTGATGATGGGGCACCCACGCGCTGATCTAAGGCGAGGGGGCGAGTTTGCTGCTGGCTCAACGGCCGCTGCATACGGAATCAGGCACAAAATCAGTGCCATAGCATGTACGAGTTCGGGCGAGGCTACAATAACGTTTCGTTTAGAGCCCGTTGACGCGCTTCCTCCCCCCACCCACTACTCCTCCCGTGTTCCCTTTTTCCTTATCGATCGCATAAGAGTCGATTGAAGTTTGGGATGGGAAAACAAGAAGGAAGGGATTGAAATCGGAGTTCAGACGCAAATCAAACCCCGTTCCGGCCGTGAATCGCTGATTCGATTCTCACCGGTGGCTCGTCTTCATTTGCCCTAACAATGCAACAACATTACCGAAAACCTCCGCACCGTCGAACTTGCTTTGATCGGATGAATGATTTTGGCCTGATTTTTGAACCACCTGGCTCCGCTTGTCATTGTGTGAGGAGGAGATTTGAAAGCAGCAAGGGAGCAAGGTCTTAGGGATCGACCGAATTCCATTCGATACTGATGATGGATGTCAGCCGTTGTTACGATATGTTGGCAGCGAGAGCTTCTTGGTGCAACCCTTCGCCTGCCTAGGTTTTAGCATCGCAATTCGGTGAACCTTTCGCGTATAGAGCATGCCAAAAGCCGTTGAAAGATGCTGTCAACGTGTACTTAGAATTTTGCGGTTCAATCGGATTTCGACACTATTTTTCCACTTGGCTTATGTTTTGGTAGCGAAAGTTGTTGATATAAAGGTTGCAATCCATGCTTCTTCCTCCAAGGGTGAACAAAAAAAAACTATGCTTGAAAACGATTGTTCGTTGGAGACGGTTTGTGTGCATTTCAATTTTAGGATTGTATATTCAACGAGAGAATTGCATTTAAATAAATTCTTCAGAAGCCATTTAGCTGTTACTTCAAGGTATATTCAAGATATATAATGAAAACAAACACAATGAACAAATTCTAACAGCAACTCTAAGCATTCAAACTGTTGTAGATGAGAAGGAAGGTCGCTACGGTCAATTGGCAAACATGAATCAAAACATCGGTCATCGATCATATAGTTTGTGTGGTGGTACTCAAAAAAGGAAAACAGAAGCCGACAGGAACGCAACAAATGAAATGAATCTGATTCTTCCCGCTGCCATCAGCATCCGCTGGTAAATGATGAAAAGCATAATTTGTGTTGCAACTGTTTCTAATTATGGTATAACTGTCAACGGTCAAGAGCGACCGACCCGACCGAAACGTTCGAACGTACTCAACATGGAAGATGCCAGCAAGAACGTTTTGTTATGGCTGTTTCGTAGAAAACTCACTCATCCACCAAGGAAAGCACCATGTGAAAAACCGTCCGAGAGTCCGAGATTGGCTATGATTGATACAGGTTAATCGGAATCCCACCAGCCTCACCAAAATCGAGCATGACAGCTGGTTTGAGGTTTATTATTTGCCAGAACTCCATCCCATTTCAAGCCCATCATAATTCACGAGCTCATCAAACGTAGGTGCCATATGGGTCGGGCTCCAGAGCGTGAAGTTGCTATTGACCACACTTGCTCTACCACCTTTGACTTCCTCGAACCTCCTCCTAAGCAGCGGTGCAACGTGAGGCTGGCCAGTGGATAGAATTAATGTATTCCAAGTATCACATCTACTACAAGGCATTCGAGAAAACGTGTTCGATTCCTGTTGCTCAAACCGTCCGGATACGCCGTCAGGATCAAGTGGCAATCCAAAAGTTCTGGCCGAACCATCGGTCCCGCGGAAGGTGGTATGGTTGAAACGTGGAGGATGCCCTTCGCAATCGTATCGACACACGGAGTGAAATAATGCTTTTCGCTCTAGTTCATAGACAAGCCAGCCGCTATGGTGGAAGATGGCAGTAGGTAATGGAAGCAAACCAGCTGTAGCAAACTTCGTTCGCATATCTGTGTGATGAAGCTCGGAACCCAACCTCCCCCGTATGAAAGTGACCTGCTTCGCATAAACAACACCGAGTCCAAGCAAAATTATGATTGATGGAAGAGGAGAATGTTTTTTTGTGGTGCTGTTGTTGGCTGGGTGGTATGTATGGGTTACGGGCTTCATATCCGAACCACCGGAAAGCCAAAATGTGAGGTGGTGACTGTGGATGAAACGATCATCAAGACGTACCCCGGGACCCCGTTGCAGTAGGGTGGTACGCGCGGTACACCAAACACAACGGGGCACGTTTTGCTGATGTGTGGTCGAAGTCGAAAGGCAAACAAATAGCACTAACTAACACCATCTACTACACCGGGCAGAGGGCCCTGTTGAAATCTAAAAGCCTTCACCATCAGACAAGAGGCGGAAGGTTGGGGGGGGGGGGGGGGGGGTCTCTAACTGGAATACCAACTGGGAGTTTATCGGCAAGCATATGCGATGGGTGGTATGGGAAAGAAAACATTCATCTTGGTC
>KB697456.1:0-10118 GCA_000349165.1 Anopheles christyi
GGAAAATATTGCTGCCGCTAGGCTTGCCATTTGACTTATGCGTCAAGGAAATAAAATCAGAGGGTGGAACGGCTTTAGTGAATGGTATTAGGCGTAGCTGAGGAAGAAGAAGAAGAAGAAGAAAAACACATACTGCGTGCAAAGTGTGGATCTCAAATCAGAACACTGTCTGTTGCAGTAAACGCACAATGCAATAGCTAACGCACAATTTCTTTGAAATTCTTGTTTTGTTGGTAAGTTAGAGGCTGTGCATCAAATATAGCACTTAATGGAAAATACACCTTTATTTCTTCGCTCCAACTATATATATACCACAAATGGTGAGTATTTTGATTATGAAACTGTGAAGCATACCATAGCTGATTGATTTACACTCTTGGGTTTTGTTAGCATTTACGGGTCGATGCAAATATTTTATATTATCAATAGGTAGATTGTGGAATAGATTTTTGTATGTAATCTGCTCGAAAGTGGATGCCATTCCAATGGCTTATTTTTCCATTTTTTTTCACATGCTTATTCGCCACGTTTGCTTTAAAATCGTTAATCATAAATTCATAAAGGTAGATCGCCAAATATTACCATGTTCCAAGTGCATGTGATTTCCGATCACAGCTTCGCCATTCCCTTCGTCACTCGTACTACTGCTATAATTCTTTCACACGCTTTAAAAAAAACAATACCTAAATTTCAAAGCGTTCGGAACGTTTTTGTTTTATTTTCCTTCTGATTCGCGTAGTTTCGTTTTTGTTTCGCCAATAACCTTCCATGGTTTTGGTGGTTACGGTTCGTAAATTGTGATATTTGTTCAAGGCATTTCGCATATTGCTTTACGAATTGAAGTGAGGATCAATCGTGTCAGTGAGCATGTTGTGTGCTCGTATGTGTTAATGGGTTGAGTGGGGTTATGGTTTTGCGATTACTGGTTTGGACTCGTCATTCCTGAAACGCTGCTCAGAGGTAGGCACAAAACTACGGAAATTCCCTTCGATCGCTTTGAGCAGAGGAGCATAATTGAAAACCGGGCGCCTGCCACACTACGCTTGTATTTTTGTATATTTTCTCTCTCTTCATTCTGATTAAAAATAGCACCTCTCAAAAATCCCAACGCTGTTAAATCCACAATGAGGGTCTTTGCAGTCAGCTGTACACAGAACACATTTGCACTTTCAGTGATACAGTTGGAAGCGCAACCATGCGCCAGTGTTAGATTTTATAGTTTATTATCCTTTGAGAAAATTTACGAATAGAAAACAATACTAGAAACCAGTGAGTTTTACAAACATTCCAGCAAAATGCACGTGACTCTTCGCATGTGTAGCTGGCAGGTGCATCGACCGTTTGGAATCATGCTTTTGGGATATCTTCTATTGACTGCACAAGTGCTCTTAGCGTCTGCTGCAACTGAAGAAAGTAAGACTGGTTCTAATGTTGCAGCATTTGTGATGATATAAACAATTGCGCTCGTAGCAGGTTGTAACGATTGTTGTGTATATTTTTTAGAAACGGACGCAGAAACTCCTGATGCACCGTATGAAACACAAACTGCCCAATGTACGATCACTTCTGGTGATATTGAAGCTAGTGCCCAAGCTTCTATTAGCAAAACTCTCGTGGGGGTGTGCGGAACAGGTTAGTTGATGCGTAATACTACTGAAAAACGGAGATTTGTCTGTTTTATCAATGTCTTTCAATTTGATAGATGAAATGCTGGAAGCATTTAGAACGCTGGAGATGAAAATGCTGGAGGAGATGTACAATATTCGAAAAATGATACGGGATCCCTATTTTAACCCTCCACCGTTACGACCGTCCGTTTACAAATCAATCAGAAAAGCGGCAACGTCATCCAATACGTCTACTAACACTGCATTACCTCAGCCTTACGCGGAACGGTCAGAAGGTTCGCGAGCTAACAGTACAGAATCCAAAAAAACCCCTGATCCATTATCGACGATGCTTACAACAACAACAACTTCTTCGAAAGTAGTCTTTCCTGATGATTATGAGGATGACGACGATGAGGAAAGCCATGAAGCTTCACAAAATGGCTCTATGAAAGACAATAGTGGACTGGTGAAAAAGCTATCGTCAACTGGATTGAACAATACACCATTAGCCTCTCGCATATCACACGATGATAGAATATCTTCTCCCGCTGCTCCCCCGATCGATTTCAAACCCATCGACAAACCCATTGAAAAGAAGTTTCTTACGTAAGTGGTGTAGCGTCTCAGAACTGTGTTTGTTACATTTTCAACAAAATCTACATTTCTACACAGCGGAGGATTGCGAGACTATGAGGTGTACCGGTTCAACAACACCGTAATTTCTTCAGGCGATGCAAAGGTATTTAAATATTTTTGGAAAATAGAACACTTTATGCAACGAGTTCGTGCTGCCTCAAGTATGGTAGGGGCTACCTTCTCCAGCCCGGTGTTTGTAATTTCCGGCTTAAATCTTCGGCTTCATGCTAAAACTACAACGAAAGCGAATGGTGAAATATTTTACGTACAACTGGAACAGCTGTCAGCATCCGATGATGCATTGCGGAAAACTCCAAACGTCATTCTAGCTTCAGGAGTGCTCTACGGACAAGTGGAAACAAAAACCTTCTTTCGTCATAAGATAATGATCCTTAATCAGGTAAGAAATATGCTACCATACCATATTTGGTGATTTGAAGCTAATGCTGTTATACATTTTGTTGTACCTCTAGGATAAACCTTTTAGTGATTTGATTTCAACCGATCTTACCAACACCAACGCAAAATTTGAAGCTCCATTATCAGCTTTAACGGCAGAACCCTACCTTAAAGATGATAAGTTGTTAGTTAAGGTGATTATATTTCTGTAGGCGTATTTTTGCAATTAAACTATATGGACAAGAATGTAAGGACTGATAATAAAGGTAAGAAATAAACCATTTGTAGTTATACAAATATATTGCACCAACAGTGTTTAAAATCTTGCAATCAAAAATCAAAGCTGACGTTACCATTTTCAAAATTTCCGAATTTTCGCATCTTAAATAAACGTTTTCATTTAAGAAAATTCTTACGCCTACACCAAATAAAACGATTTGAAAAACACGGTATTCTAGTAACTAGTTTCTTTACGATTCGGTAATTATCCTGTGCCATTTACGTTTCACAAATAGTCCAAATCTGTGTTTCCCATTTATGGTTGCCGTTATTGCAAACACTATCGTTTCGTTTCATTTAATTCCGTCATTTTGGCGCAACTAATCGACATGCAGTTGATGTTGCTGTGTTGTTGCGTCAACGCAATACATAAATGAAGCACCCTTAGCTGGAGTTTCTTTATAACTTTGGTTCTGGCTATTTTGAAAGTACCTAGATTTACTGAATTGCTTTGTTTAAATTTTCATTGATTGTTAACATTTCATAAATCATAATAACCATGAATCATAACCCTTAACCAAGATTGAAAATATTACATATGTTTGAACAACTCTGGGTGTTTGGTACCTTATCAAGTAAATTGTAGTAAAAAAAATTGATTTGGTAAATTATAATTTTCAGAAATTTTGTTCATCTTTACTGCCATGTATTGTATTGTATTGGCTCTATTTATGTTTTTGATTTATATCCAGTACTTTGAGCAATGCAGATTCGCATAATGCGAACATTTCTTCCTGTTTGGCACAATCTAAGAGGCCGGAAAGACCTGCCTTTGCCACTTATGGGCTGGTTATCTGTGACTAATTGGTTTACCCAAAACAGGACAGTCAGTTCTGCGTATCGGGAAGCTCGGTCCATAGGGGAATTGAACTTGACGGACCACGGTACCGGCCCAACGTGGACAATTGGAACAACAAATTAGCTGCATTTTGCGGCATATGTTTGTAAATACAATACAGAAATGTATTGTTTTACATCATTCATATATTCCTTTGACCTAACGACGATAGAAGCGCGTGAACGTTCATTGCCGCAAAATTACGGAATTAAATCAGACGATGACCATGAGAGAACAACGCAGCACAGAAAAGTTAAACACTATAAGATAGAATACAGAAATACTATGAGGATATTTGCAAACTATTCACAGTTTACATCGTCCTCCTTTTGGCATTATCTCTAAGTACGGTTGAGCCAGGGGGTAGAGTGAGCGCGTAGATTTGAAACTGGCCAAGTCCGTGACTCTAATAAAATCTTTCTTTGTAGTCCTTGAATTCTCAGTAGATGGAGAACTTTCTTCAACTTCTGGTGGCGATTGTTCTGCTTCTAGTGTGTTCAATCCAGCACCACCGTTAGCCGTAGATATTACGCGAACCGACAAAGTGCTTCGGGACGGAGCACCCAATATAATATGATCCTGTAAAAGTTACACGAAGGATACAAAATGTTAGTTGTAATTTAATGAGGGTGCATCTTTCAATTCAATCTTACCTTGTAGTAATCAATGACTTGCTGTTTCGTCAAAGTTCGCAGCTTTTCAGCTTCAACCTGAGCACGGTTGAAATGATATTGCCTCAGCGATATTTCTTGTAAATAAATATTGTATTGTGTGATTAAGCGCTTCGGCTTCTCAAGTAGTAGTGCCACTAAAGCTTCCTTGTGTCGGTTGAATTCGCAGTCCGTCATACTTTCTAATTCATCCTACAATTTTATCAATAACTTACGTTAAAATCCATCAATTTATAAATTTAATCAATTTATGCCAACTCACCAACATATTGTTGAGAAAATTTTCAATACGTTCTTCGACGTAAGATGGATGGCGAGGAGACTGTACAATAATGCGCAAACCACATATACCGTTCGCTTTACGAGAACCGCAGAATACAAGATAACCGAGCTGCTCTTTGGTGCGAAGCTGCGTATAGCATCCTTCGCTCAATAATTGTGACAAAATGTCGACAAAAGTAGAATGGGGATCTTGCTGGCCACATTGCAAGTAGAGCTCCATACAGGAGCTCTTATGATACTCGTTCGTAGCCTCAAACAAGAAGCTTTCTCCTGATGAATAAAATAAGTAACATTCGCTGATAAGTTCAATGTAAATGAATAAGATTCTACATACAGTTTCAAACTTAAAATAAAGATCAACATGGATGTCGCTATAATGCGAATGGTGTTGTTTGTGTATCAGTTTTAGTAAAATATTAAAGCAAAAATGTATTATTTTAAAAAATATCTGATTTTTTATGATTTTTTTAACTTCACTGCGTAGTATAATTGCGGGAAGCAATTGTATTTTAATGGAACCAATAGACCGAGATGAGCCGTGTGTGCATGCACACGGTTTCTAATACTCATACCTTTTCCGAGCTTGTATTCGCGCTTTGGCAAAAGCTGCCGAGCCAGAAGTGGTACCAGTTTCGCATCAGTGGACTTCATTTTTTCCTCTACTAATTTCGTCATTTGTAAAGCTTTCTCCTTATTTACATTTCCATATATGAAGCATTCGACATGCATTTGAGAAAGTAGCTGCTCTATAAACATTTGCAGCCGCTCTATGGTAAGTACTGTGAAAAACAGAAAATAACGAAACCATCAATGTCACTATAATACTGCACACCATTGCTTCATTTTTCTATACGTACGCTGAGTTGAATCTAAAAGTTCCTGCCTGGTCCATGCCTGTTCTGTCAGGAGCAACGCAAGATAATAGATAGCATGCTGATATGGCTGTTCCGTTTGATAGTTTTTGAGGCTCCGAACGTACTGTTCCTTCAGAATTTCAAATCGACGACGATCAATTTTAAAATTAAACATATTATCTAACACTTTTTCCAGCAATATGACTTGCTTATGGCTGTAACCACCGATCGACAACTAAAAAATAAAAAAAAAAAGAATGTCGAATGTACACACAATTCAGGGCTGCTTCTAAAACATCTGCTATACACTTACACTAATGCCAGAAGTAGTGTTGCTCACTCCAAATCCTAATCCGGCCAAATCTGCTTCGAACAAGAATTCATTTAGATGGTCTTTTATTAATTGCACAAAAAGACGGGTTAGATTGCAATTTAGTGGGTTGGAGTATACAATCGGGCTGTTGAAGTCAAAACTCATCAACGCTTTTGGTTTGAGGAATTCCATATCTTGCTTAAACCACGTGCGAATAATGGGCGTGTCTTGTATAACAGTTGGAAAGTTTTCTATACCGCTGTCGATCGGTAACAGTTCAAAATCAGTAGGAATAAACGGATTGGGTTCTGGCAAACTTAGATTGTCGTTCAAATCGGGGGTGGACCAATACTGTAAGAAAGAAAAACGACAAATTTGTTCAATTGCATCACAAGCAACATTCCAGACAACATTCCCTACCTCCAATACTGATGGCTCAATTTTATACACTCCGTACTTCGTACCGTACCATCGTTCTTCTACGTTTGCCAATGATTCACTTTTTTGACCTACGATGACGAGTCTCGCTTTATCTGGCGTCAATTTAGTAATGAGATCCTCAACCAGATCCGGTCGCCATTCAGTAATTAAACATTGAGCCACAAGCACATCCTCCAGCGGAAAAAGATGCATTGAACTGACGACATTCTTTACAAGTGTAGTAGGACTTTCTTTGTCCTTGAAACGGAAAAGCATTTCACATAGATTACAGTACTCCTCAAATATCCATTTTTGAGGTTTTTTCTCACGTAGCATATTGATGTACTGGAAGATGAGTTTCACCGTATCGTCAATGTGGCCGAAACCATCCTCCGTCAAATCGACCATTACATCAAAGGATCCGAATCCCCTGCCCAAGCTGCAATAGCCGCTCATGAGCTTGTTGCACCATCCTCGAGCTTTCAACTCCGACAAAATACTTCCTTTTCCTTCGTGACCGATCAGATGACTCACATAATGTTCTGGGCCAGCTTTATAGTACTGCTCTAAATCCTCCATTTGGAAAGATATGGTCAGTGATCTTGTGTCTTTCACCGGGATTATGTACGTTTTCGTATTTAACTGATCGTCGTCGTACGGCATGTCTGGCCATCTAGGAGCGATTACCTGCTTATTTTCAATCTGGGAAAACAACTTAATCACCAAAGCCTCTAGATCGTCTAAACTTTCTTGACCAAAAACAGACAGACTCATAATGTTTGAAGAGTACCATGTATTGTGGAATCTCATTAATTCGTCGCGCACATTGATGCTGTTCTGCTTAGGAATCTCGGAAAGTGTTTGCTTGTTACCCGTACCAAATTGATTATAGGGGTGCGTGGATTTGCACAGCGCCTTGGTCACTTGCTTCACACGCCACACATCTTGCGATAGATTCTTTTCGTGCTCTGAGTTCACAGCATTAATTTCGCGCTCAGTCACCTCCTCGTTAAAGAGTGGAGCAATGAAAAACTGAGAAAATCGATCCAATGCGTCTTCCAGCTTGCTAGGAATTACATCAAAGTAATAATTCGTCATATCTGAACAGGTGGCGGCATTCGAGCTTCCACCGTGAACCTTCAGGAAGGATGTGTATTCATCTTCCTTGGGATACTTTTCGGTGCCAAGAAATAGCATATGCTCGCAAAGATGTGCCAGTCCGGGTATTTCCAATGGGTCGCTTAGATGTCCAACAGCAACGGAGAGCGCGGCCGCTGATCTGTCCGTAGTGGGATCCGATATCAAGATTACTTTCATTCCGTTGGATAACCTCAAACCGCGGTAGTCGCGATTGTCCTGGACGGATTTTGTGATGGTGTTGATACGTTCGAACGGCATGTTTGCGATGGATTGCGGAAGCGACATCGAAGCATTTGATAGATGTGCTTTACTGGTGAGCTCGTTTGCCATCCCGAGATTTGTTTTTACTTTTCTTTCGTTTATCGATCTTGTATGATGTATTGTTCTTATACCACTTTTCGTGCTGCTAATCACAGATTGGCTGCAAGTACCGCAACGTAAGCATTAACAACAGAAGGCACTAGGCAATAGGTATTATGGTGTTTTACCTTAATAGGATACTGCACCGACTAGTAGCATTGCGAATGAATGGTCCTTCGAACAAGTAAGTACCCCGTAATAACACCTGCGGTAACATTAACACCTACTTCAGACAAAGTTGTGTATATTTCAATCCAACTATAAATTTGTCAACAATTGGAAACGAATGAAGAGCGTTTTGCCGATACTCGATGGAAATGCCAAGATGGCATGAGGTAACGATGACATATTCGGATGCACCAAAAAAAAATTGTAAGAAAAATAAAATTATTCTCGAAGCAAAAGATAAAGCAACCAGGAATCGATCGGTAGTCCGGAGAGATATTTAAACATAAAATAATAACTTAAATTAATATAAATTTCATAAAAATGAAGTAACCAAAAATGTATGAAAGACCGCTCACTGTGCGATGATTTAGATCTTTTTCAGAATGTCATGAATGCGATGATTTTAAACATGTCAATAAACAGAACGTAAACAAAACACCAGCCGCAGCGTTCAGTGCTAAACAATTACTCTAAATTTACACGGAAAAACAATAAAAGGCATCCAAAATGGGCAAAGGAAAAGCGGAAGTTGGTACACCAAAGTACTTGGCAAATAAAATGAAGGCGAAAGGCTTGCAAAAGCTTCGCTGGTATTGCCAAATGTGCGAAAAGCAGTGTCGAGATGAGAACGGGTTCAAGTGTCACACCATGAGCGAATCGCATCAAAGACAAATTTTACTGTTTGCAGATAATGCGGGTCGTTTTATTGACGGTTTCTCATCAGAGTTTTTAACAGGATACCTACAAATACTGAGGCGACAATTCGGTACAAAGCGTGTTGCTGCTAATAAGGTGTACCAGGAATACATCGCCGATCGCCATCATCTGCACATGAACGCTACCAAATGGCATTCGCTGTCCGATTTTGTGAAATACTTAGGCCGAAATGGGCACTGTGTGGCGGACGAAACAGACAAGGGTTGGTACATAACCTACATTGATCGTGATCCTGAAACATTGGCCATGCAGGAAAAGATGGCGAAAAAGCAAAAAATGGACAAAGACGATGCGGAGAGACTGGCCGAGTTTATTGAAGAACAGGTTCGTCGAGGGAAACCCGAGGAAGTTCCATGTGGCTCTGGGTACTCGGAGTTGAAACGGGAAAACGAAGAGGAGACTATCAAAATAGAGCTGAAGTTGGGCACCAAACAGCAACAGCCAACTCCCTCACCAGGGATTAGTAAAAGACCATTCGATGCATTTGATGATGTAAAGAAGGAGAAAAAGATCAAACCTTCCTCAAGCAGCGGAGAAACGAAGAAATTATCAGCACTGGATGAGTTGATCAAAGAAGAGGAGCAGAAAAAGGAGAAAAACAACCGAAAGGACTATTGGTTGGCTGAGGGGATAGTTGTAAAACTGATAACGCGCTCTTTAGGAGATAAATATTACAAAGAAAAGGGGGTGGTAGTGGAGGTGATTGAAAAGTATCGCGCTAAAATCAAATTGCTGGAAACGGGCGAAAAAATGAAGGTTGATCAGGCTCATTTGGAAACTGTAATTCCTTCCGTTGGGAAACAAATTTTAGTATTGAATGGTGGTTACCGCGGCAGTACAGCTGTTTTAAAGGCCATCAATACGGAACGATATAGCGTAACGATTGAAATAGCTTCGGGGCCTCTAAAAGGAAGGCTTGTAAGCAATGTTGCTTATGAAGATGTAAGTAAACTGTTTGTTTGAAGGCGAAAACACATGTTTAAATTTGAATCAATGTTTTTACAATATATCCCTACATTCATAATAATTATACATCGAATTTACGAATTGCCGAAATACATAATATCACGAATCAGTAGTCGGTTTAATTTGTTTGTTTGATTAATTAAAGATAATTGGAATCTTCAGCATACATTTCTCTACTAAATTTGGCTATGAATAACACACTTTCATGGAAATTCAAAACTGGCTTATTGTACGCTACATACCGCTAGATACAATATGGTATCTGTGCCATAGGGATTTTGTAAGCCTTTTAAAGTACTGATAATCAATCCACAGATTGTTTTCATAAATTACACATTGATTGACATTAATTTTAAACTATGTTAATGTTCTGACTAATATCTTTCTTTCTTTCTTTCTGGAGCAGATTGTAATCTTCTATGTTTATTAAAGCTTAAGCTTCATATAATCATAATCAAAGATTCT
>KB697457.1:0-10108 GCA_000349165.1 Anopheles christyi
ACACGTGGTAGGGGTGATGGTTGATGAGTTAAATTAAATCATCACCCGACTTCCCGCCCCGCGTTACACGTTTGTTATCGTTGATACCGTTTTTTTTTTTTTTCATTTCATTCTCGTGATCTTTCTTTCTTCGCCATTTCACTCGTGTGCGCACACGATCTTCAAACTCTTTTCCGTACGTGGTTTCTACGCACTGATATAATACATGCACATGATTTGACTTGTAATAAAAACCCCATCGCGTTTGTTACACACGTACACGTTCGATTAATCGCATCCGCAATGGTCACCCTTTACGGGTGTCGGGGTTCGTCGACGCGATCAAGAAGTGTGATCGATTAAATTGAGCGAATCGCCAAAATCGTTTTCCTCCGAAACACGACGACTGCTGGGTTAACAAAATTGGCAAAAACACGCGCGCGCCAACACACTCTGCCCGTGCGCACGGGTTTTGGGGTGTGTGGTTTGTCGGTTTGCACGGATTACCGCGGATCGCACGCGTCTGGTTTCGCGAACGAATGAACTCAAACTGCGCGCCGCCCGGTAGACGGTTTTCGAGGCCACAATACACAACTCTCGTGCATACACATATACTCATGCACTCGCCTCTGCTGCTGCTGCTGCTGCTACTATTGCTCTCAGGGAGGGGTGGCTGCGTCGCGTCATCCACTCCTCCACTTCGCACACTATCAATCTTGTTACATTCATTCTCCTTCTGTGTCCCGCCGTCTGTGTACCACACAATCCCACTTGCCCCGGGAGTGTGTGCGATCGTTCTGTGATCTTGCTACACTACTCTATCTAGCCATCCTACCCGCTGCTTCGAGATGGCGCCCAAGAGATGGATGCATTTTCTAACCTTAACCACGCTGTGTCACTTACTTAGTAAAACATACCGGACAAAGCAACGACCTATACAAAATAACAACTCAACAGCACATTCAACAACTCAACGCCGGCAAGCTTATCTGACGTCACACGCATCGTAACGAGATTGTGCTGGATTACACACACACACACGGCTGCCTTAGAAACCGATCAATCCGAATGCCCTGTAGCTTAGGGGTATGTACAGCTAGAGCGAATACCTCTCCAAATGCCACCAGCAAACAACAACGTGCGTTCTCTAATCGTGTGTCTTGGCATTCGAAAATGCTTCATCATACCGCATACACACACAAGCACACAAACAATGCTACATCTCGGGCAATGTGTACAGCGCAAACTGTTTCTTATCAGCTGCTTATTAAACCCGGAACGTCGTCGCGAATAGCTGCGCGAATACCGCACACACACACAGGCGGTGAACAATTACGTGTGTGCGTACACACACACACGCGAATCACGCGTACGCACGCACTCTCTCACTCAAATCCAACATTGTAAATCAAGGGGCGGGGGATGTGACACGGTGGTGTCTAGGAGTGTGTTATTCAGTAATATTAAGTGACCGTTTGTCCAAGGTGTTTATCGCGAGTTTGGGGTGTTTCCTATCGCACTCACATGAAACCGACCAGGCTAATGATTAACCCTAGCTGCGCGATATGAAGAGCTGAGGTTTTATCTGAGCAACACACCACCAATTGCAATGTGGGTGAGTGGGTTGCTTTGGTCCGATTGTGTTCGCAATTCTGTATCACAATTGCGTATCACACACAAAACCTTTTGGACTGCATGGGACGTTTGATTTGATGAGGGCGATCAGTGTGATCTTTGCTGAGATTTTCTAGATAGCTTTTTATTTCAACCTCTTCTTGAAGGTAAGGTAATGCATAGTTTCCTCTTTTTTGCTTTTGTATGTTTTGCTTAGGTGTTGAACCATACATAATTGTAACAATTGTCGAAGGCAATGTTTTGAAATTACATTCCTATTTGGAGAATATTTTATTCACAAAGCCAAAAGCAAAAGAGCGAAATGATTTAACTTAATTTCATCCCACCAACATCCATCAGTATGTAACAAGTAAACAGTAAACAACTGAGAACTGTTGCACTGAGCAAGAAAAGGGTAGTCCAACGTCAATGTACAATCGGCTTACGAACGAAAGGCCCTGGGGACATCTTAACCCAAACCAACCCCAACGCGTTGTGGTGCGCCTCCATTGCGCAACGCGCCAAAGTGTCCATTCTTCTAGCCTCGTCGTTCGTCGCGGTTGGAAGAAAACACTTTTATTGCCAATTAGTCATCACACACATATGCTTCGTTTCGTTCGTTTCTCAATTAAAAGATGGATGATTGTGCAGCCTGACACGACTGCAGGGAACCTCCGGGTACGGAGGGGGCGCGAATGCTTATCAACAATATTTTTTTATAACCATTTATTAACAGTGTGATAGACAAGTTGACGCCAAAAAGCAATTGGAGTTACACGATCGAGATGGTTTGCAAGTGTTAAGTGAAATTATAAAACAACATACAATGCGTGGAGTTTCTAAATTCAATTGTTTGCATTGTCATGTCGCTAATTTTATTGTTTCATTAACATTGACGGCATAGTGAATCGACTCTCCGCCGTTCGTCTGAAGCTGCAGCCTTCTCACAGCCTCCCACTCCGTATAGTGTGCAATCAAACTGGGTAGAGGTTATTGTGCAGTAGTAAAAGCAATTATTGTGCCTGCCCTGCGTACTTCAAAATGACCGCACGAGGTTGGCGCCAGTCACGGGTAGATCTTCCTTCAAAGTGTGAATCTTTTCTAGCGCTTCTACGCTCTCTTCCTATATGACATTAATTTCAATTTCGATCGTTTCATTTGCAACGAAGCAGCGATGACGCTCGGAATGGTCCAACGCCATTTCAAGTTAGATCTTGCTTTGTCCGCAAAGCGCATTGAATGCATCGATCGGCATTGTTCAGTGGTGGTGGTGGCATCGCTGGATCTGAAAACAGGGTGCTAATTTGATACAATTCACGTGTCAACTTTGACAGCTCGACATTTCCGAGCAGCCCTCTGACATAGTCGTGGGGCGCCTAGTTTAAACAAAAGTGCGCTAGTGATTGGAATAACATCAATCATTGTCGTCCCAACAAGGTGATGTGATAGAAATAGGCTTTGCCAAAGGGAGCTGTTATCTTTCCTGCTAACACACCTTCAACGTGCACAGGAAAAAAAAAAGATTCTGCTTACTCGATATTTCCTTGCACCTTTCTTTACATTTAGCAAACACACATTCATAAACTATGATTGGTAAAATAAGAAAAGCAAACAATAACATTACATTATCTCATTGCGCACTGATCTTGACCATCATATGGTAATAAACACAGCGCTACAAAACGCTGGGATCCCTCTCTGCTCAAACACGCATTGCGCCTAAAGGGTATGCAATCTGCACAGCACCTCGCAAGAACGTTCTGCTCGATTCGAGCTTTGATCGATTTTATTGAAACTCGAAGTGATTTGTTGATGTATGGAGCTAGGTGGTATGGTGTTGTTATGTATGTTTTATTTATCAACTTACCCCTCTTGAATCGCGGAACAGGATCGCAGCATGATACGGATCTAGTGTACCGTCCGCTCGAAGTCCTCGCGTTGCTCCTAGCGATGCTCGCCGACGTTCTGCCAGTTCGGCCGAAGCCCTTCGCATATGAGCGGCTGTTGGTAAAAGCAAAATCAAAAATTGTTATTCCAAAGCATTGGCCTGGCACATGTGTATAAACTATCGATAAATATTTGTCAAATGCATTTCTCTGATTCAGGAAGTGTAAATCGCTCGGCGTACTGTTTTTCATTCATTTGTCTGTGACAACGACCTTTGGCAATAATATATTGCCCCATCTATGACCCGGACACGTCCTCGACAAACAGACAACCCCAGACAGGGCGCGCACGTCAGGGGTAAATGAGTAACTTGCTCATAAGACAAAAAAACACCTAACCCCGTTTCGATACTTGATGCGTCACGCGCGCCCAATACGTTCCTCCAGCAAAAACACTTCTGCTGACCGCGAAGAAGTCGACACATTCCTCCATGTGTGTTGGCAAAGGTTCATAGCGAAGCAGCGATGAATGTTCTCGAGGTAACTGTCATGGATATGCAAACAAACAAAAAAAACAACGTTTGATTTACAAATTTGCCCCAGCAACAGGGGGAGGTCGGCAATGACCGGGCAATGTTTACGCTCGAAGGTCGACTTTAACCGGAGAAGAGACTGTTCCAGAGACTGTGCGCGTAATAGCATAACGAAAGTTGAATTCGTTCTGCATTCATTTCAAACACCGGCAAAGGAGGATCCGCGCATCGTTATTAGCAACCAGTTAGCCACTGGAGAAGGGAAGATTATATGGATGCTAAAGTTCCAGTTTGGCTTGAAACGGGGAATACCTCCACCCCAGGGTAACGAAAGTTCCCCCACTAGTACGTCACATGCTGAATAGTTAGTGCGGCAGGTCAGTAAGATATCGTGTAATAAGTGCGCAGTTTACTCTCGAATAACGTAAACAATTGGCCATAGAAAGTACAGAGCTATGTGTCGTATCTCCGCTCTACTGGACCTAAGCTAGTGTTTGCTCGTTAAGATGATATCTCTTCCAGCGGGCTGGATGAATAAATTAATCCAATTATAGTAATATTTTAATTTCGATATGGCACCACGCCGCACCTGAACCCAACCCACCAATTATTTATTGGTCGTAGTACGGTGTATGCGCCCCCGATGGGAAAGACCACATCGAGGTACATACCAAGCAGAACGTAAAAGACCACGTTTTGCGTTCGATCAACTTGCACAAAAACCCACACAAACCGGACAAATGGACACTTTTAAACGGGGCTCAATTTGCATACACACCGCCACCGCTCGTCGTGCGAACGAAGCTGCCACTATTGCGCGATCGCGAATGCCCCACTAGTGCGATGAAAACAAAATACCCACCACTACTGCTAGAGCTTGATTTGCATAATAGCATACCTTCGCTGACGCCATCATCAAGAACGCGGGCTTGCACTGGACGTGCCTCCACTTCGTAAACAAAATCGCCGGTTCTATTCAGCCACTGGGCACTCTTCTCTCGAGGTTCGCACCAGTTGTTTGCGTTGTTTTTCGATTTTAAACCGGACAATCAAGCAAGGGGCGTCGTGGAGTCACCCCTTCCTCTTCCAGTTTCTCGTTGCCTCTGTGCACATTGCTCTTGCTAAGGATCACGGCAAGATGCAACTCGAATGCATCAAAACATGTTTTTCGTAGCACAACCTTAAGCTTTCGATTCGAAGAACGTGCGAAAGCTTTTTATAGAACGATAAGTGCTTTGAGAAAGCGGCACAATTGTTCTTAAAAATAGTTCAACTTTGAAGCAGCTACAGTGCTCTTAAAAGTGTGCGTGCGTAATACATTCCAAATGCTATTTACTATTCAAACTGTTCTCGACAAAACATTCTTCTGCACAACGGAAGATTGAAGCTTTCGTGCCGCTAGTTTAACACACAACAAACAAGTTTTGTTGAAAGAACTGTGTTTGATGTGTTCCCGGCGCAGAGTGGCAACAGATTGTGCTACCAAGGTGTCCCGAGAGGGATGGTAAACACACTGATCTGCGAGAGCAAATTTGCTCTTCATCACAGATTCTATTATCTCATTCCGAACGTGCATTGACTTATACTCAATAAAGCTAACCATCGCTTCATGTGTTTATTTCTTAAGCGTGCACTTCGGACTCCTATACCGGCATACCGGCAAAATACGCCTGTTTACAAACTCATGTAAACAACACACACCCGTACCCCTATGGTCCCGCGTAAGGTCTACAATCAACATCACTCTACAGCGCAAACCTCACAACGGATTGCAAGAAGTGAACAGATACGAAAACCGCACTGCTTCACGAACGGGTAGAACGGTACAAACGCTCACACACATACTCACCGCAGCCAACTGGCCACACGCCAGTGCCGCAGAGACACGCGGCTTACGTAAGCCGCCTAGGTAAAGAAACCGGCAACCGGCCGAAAAGTGATTGCAGTGGACAAAACACACCGCTTATTTATATACACCCACCAATAAAACCGGTCCGAAGGGAAGGCGAAGATTGTGTTTGTGGACTCCCCCGCTTGGCCTTCTGGGAGTGAGTGGTAAGTGCGAGGGATCAACACAAAAGCACCACAAATAATTGGCAACTCGTTGTAGAGTCCCCCAAACAAGCACTCCTTTATGCCACGATTACATTTTATGAGCGTGTGTGGCGCTGTACGGCATCATCGCACAATATCTTGACATGGTGAATTGCTGTGTCTGGTTTGTGTCCCTGCATAGACCCCCCCTTTTGTGTAAGAGTCGGGGTCTCGAAATGATGCAGAAGATTCGTACACACAATGCGGTACGACACCTCCTCTGGAATTAAATTTAAAGGCACCTTGAATACGTCCCACACAAAAGCAAGCAAGCTTTTCTCGCATTTTCAAATGCCAAACCTACTCGAACAACATCACTCTCGTCTAAAGCTGTTGGGAGGCACTCTTACCAGTAGCAGTTTTACCTTCGCGCAGTATTTTGTTATATATTTTGTACGTCGATTCACAGTCGTCCAGTATGCGGCGTGTCTGATCGACATCGAGCGAGCGCGATCGCGACCGGAAGTCTTCCTTCGGTGGTGCAATCATACCGTCGCCGTCCCCTGCACCACCACTACCACTGCGCCGTTCCTCCGTGTGGTGATCCTCACTGATTGATGAATGGCGCGTACGCCCACCCGGCCAAATGTGTGCCTTCTTGCCAAGATGCTTAATCATCTCCGTTATCGAATGGTGGTGATGATGATTGCTGCTCCCACCCTTCTCCTTGTTTCGCTTCTCGTGACTATGGTTATTGTTCGACGATGATTTCGATGCCGACGAGTGGCCACTATCAATGCTGCTCTGGGAGATGCTCTGGGTGAGCTTGCGGGCAAAGCTACTGTTATCGAACCGGTGCCGCTGGCCCAGCAGCCGGTTGTTGGAGCTGTTCGAGCTGGACACACCGGACGAACCGTACTCGTCCAGCGAATGAAAACCGTGATTGCGCTGGAACAGCAGGTTGCGCTGATGGTCGGAGGTAAGCGGATATGCCGGATGCTCATAGGCACCGGTGTGCGTGAAATACTGATGATCCGTCTTGTACTCGTAGATATCGTCCAGATCGTGCGGAAAGTAGCCGGCAGTATTGTAGTGATGGTTCGGCGGGGAACAAGCACTCTCCAGCGAACCACGCCGTGCGCTCTGCGAAGAGTTTGAAGAGAGGTTAAAGCAGCGGAAATGGATCACACTTTGTTATCCCTTTTTGTTGACCAAACTTACCGGGTTGTATGCGTTTGTCCGTGGATCGGGAGTACGCTTTGACATGCGCTTTACCCCGTTGGCGCCAGCACTCAGTTCCGAAGATTGGCTGCCGCGACTCTCGGGCGATTTACGGCCCCGAGGTATCGAGATGCCAAGGTTGTAGTAATCCTGCGGTGACGTTGGAGATCGTACTGAGCCACCGGGCATTATGTGCCGCGGACTCGATGCCATCCGGTAGTCTGATGTAGGGTGAGGGAGGGGGAGGTGTCTTAAGCGTGACTATTCGTGACATGATTCCCCTCATCACACTTGTTGCGCGCGCGTATTGTTGATGTATGTGTAAGAGCACGATAAACAAAACAGGCGATTTATGATTGACAATCAGTGCTGCTTTTAGCACCCAATCACAAACATAAACAACCGGCAACCCCGGACATTAACGGGGTCCGAAGCATTCGAATGACAATAAAACACTCACGATTATTATTAACCGTCCTAAACTTGCGGTAATCTTTTCGCGTGACTTCTAATTTGCCGTTCACGGAAATCGGGCGATATTCGTCCAAACAAAGTGAACATTTAAACGAGAAGAAGACTTATTTTAGCATCTCATATCTCGCAAAATCAGAGCGCCACTCTTACACATACACACACACACACACATTGGCAGTGCAATTCTAATACAACCTACCTTCACTAGCCAGTGACACCTGCGACTCGTCGATGCTTTGCGATCGCTCGTTCGGTGCCCGTTGTTGGCTGGCAGAAGAGGACGCGGACGACATTGTCGATGTCGAGCCCTGCAGCACTTGGTTCGAGGAGTTTGCCGAGTGCCAACTGTCCGTACTCGCCTGCTTCTCGAGCGCATGCTGCCGAAAGAGGTGCTGTATGCCGTGCATGGTTGCTTCAGCTGCTTCTGCTTCTGCTGCTATCCAATCTCTGATGTCTTATCTCTATTGCGATACGTTTCCCGCGCGTATATCTCACAAGGGGCGACAATGTATTGATATTTGTTGACGTTAAGGGAAAGTTTGAAATGCACCGTTCTTCACTCAATACTGCGTACGCGTCGTTTTTAATCTCACTTTCACATATAAACACACTCACAACAGATTGTTGTAGCCATTTGGAGTTGGGTGCCGTTTTGAAATACACTTTGTCACGCACGAAAGTCACATTATGGAGAATCCGTGTGAATGAACCTATCGTAATAGAAACACTCATTAATTCTGCCTCTTGCTCTCTCCGTCCGTTGATGAATTACAATCACTAAACTTAGCACACTCGTACAGTAACGTAGTGCCAAGATAAGAATGCGCGTGGACCTTGGGCAAAGATCCAGTTGGATCTTATCTACATACCCCTCCGCTCTTACACTAACATAACCCATTCCATTATCGTTTTCCGCAAATAACACTTTTTTTAGTTTAAATATTATAAACAGATCTCGTATCGCACCACACAACCGTTTCTTCTTATCATTCTTCAGGTAATAGTATGCTCTTCCCTCAACAACAACAACACGACATTCGCGTCCAACAAACGATCAACGACTGAGTGACGACTGCTGTCCTGTACTATACCGAACTGTGGGGATAGACTCGGGTGTCTCACCCCACACACCCAGCATGAAAGCATGTCCCCCTTCTCCATATTCCTCCCTCCCTTTCCCATAACTCCACATGGGGGATATTAAAGTAAAACTTGAAGCGCAAAACCAGCTGTTGCTGCAGAATCGTCTAGCACGACAGAGCTGACCCAGGGTGCGCGCTGATGGTCTTCCCCCTTGCTGCCTTCTATTACTCGAGGACACACACCTACACCCACTGTAAAACTCCCGGCGCGCTAATTTATGGAGGAATCATGTCGGCTTCGCACTTACTTCAATATTCCTCCACAAAACAAGCATGCAACGTTGGTGCTTTTTTGTTGTTTCAAAAACAGTTTGTCCCTGCGACGGGCAAAAGTTTCGCACAGGGATAAGACAATCACTTAAAAAAAAAAAAACAACAATTCAATGTTGAGTCGGACCAATATAAAACAGGACACCGTGTACTGTTATCGTAAGGGCACAAGGTTCACGCTCGCGGGGGCCATGAACGTGCTGTAACATTTATTGTCATCTGTCTATCTCGTATCGCATAGAGTTAGTGCGTTCGAGATGGACAGGAAAACATGTTGCTACCCTTACATCATACGACACCAAACAACACTAAAAGCAAATGTAGAGCAAAACATAATTGGAATATCACAACAATGTGCACCACCAACACGACGACGATGACACATTTCACACAGGAGATGCAACAATCTAAATCAACGATAGTATGCACATAAAGCAACGAGCAGTACGCAGTTTGATACACCTTTCCTGTGTTAATTAATCGTTATTTGCCGGTTAATCAGGCAACGCTATCACCGCAGAGTTGAACAAAGTTTTTGATACAAAAACAAAGCGAACACACACATGCAATCCAGCATATCTTTTCACTCTTATCTTAACCTGCTGACAAATGATATGTGGTGTGAAACATTACATACACCCCCAGCCCCTCGTTTTATCTACCATGCAAAGGTGGAACCAATTTAGAAATTGACACTATTTTGAGCAAAACACCCACCAGAAGCGCGCAGATAAGAAAATGCGGAGCCCAGCAGCAAAACGCATACAAAAAAAAGTCGATCGATCCTGCCACAAGCGCGTGTATATATATGTTTTTCGACAGCCAAATACTGTACCGTAATGTCAAGGTCTGGCTGGTTGGAGGTTGGCTGCTGAATGTATTTAAAATGTGGAAAACCACACCGGAAAGACAAAATCAATAAACAACATTTGGGTGCACATTGGGGGGGGGGGGG